>LNAC01000616.1:838956-884883 GCA_002007465.1 Ailurus styani
GTTTGTGCTATGGTGAGTGCTTTAAAAGGTGTAGGCCTGATGATTCACAGACCTGTACCCATGGGGCAAGTAATAATTAAAAAAAGAAATAAAAAAGAATGAATCACTAAATTCTATATCTGATGCAAATTTTACCATATAGGTTAACTAACTTGAATTTAAATAAAAACTTGAAATAAAAATAAATAAATAAATAAATAAATAAATAAATAAATAAATAAATAAATAAATATCATCAACTGAAAATGTTCCAGATTTCATGACTTAAGTATTCTGCATCAGACATGGGTGAGACTCGGTATGATTCACCCTAGGACAAAATTCCTTATCATCTGTGGACCTGTGAAACAGAAAAATTATTTTTTCCAAAATGCGATGATAAGATAAGCATATAAGAGACATTCCCATTATGGAAGGGAGAAACTAGAAGTAAAATAGTCACTGATATCAAGCAAATATGAATCCAAAAAGGCAAAAGTCTGCTAGTTTTCATGTCCTGAAAATAATCCCCTTGTGCCCAAGGAAGCTCTGTCAGCCCCTGCCTCATTCACTGTGACTGGTTATCACATTTAAATAATATGTTATATAGGCCAATTCCACCACACTTATGCTTCCAGTAGAAATAAACTTGGGAATACTTATCTGAAAAGATATTTGATTCCTTTGAAATACAGTAATTGGTCATTATTCATTTGTATTTTGGAGCTTACAATGAAGTCATATTCATATTAAATTGATTATCTCTAAACATTTAAAATTACTCTAAGCCCATTTCATGCAATTACAAAATTTGTTTATCACAAGTTTCATATTTAACTTTCAGAAGTGTTCTATAGTTTTCTGAGTATAGATTCTTTGCCTCTTTCTTCAGTTTTATTCCTAGGCATATTTTGGTTTTGGGTTCAACTGTAAATGGCATTGACTCCTTAATTTATTTTCTCTTTCTTCTGTCTCATTGTTACTGTATAGAAATGAAATTGACTTCTGGGCATTGATTTTATTTTTTTATTTTATTTTATTTTTTTTAAGATTTTATTTATTTATTTGACACAGAGTGAGAGAGAGAGATTACAAGTAGGCAGAGAGGTAGGCAGAGAGAGAGGAGGAAGCAGGCTCCCCGCTGAGCAGGGAGCCCGATGCGGGCCTCGATCCCAGGACGCTGAGATCATGACCTGAGCCGAAAGCAGAGGCTTTAACCCACTGAGCCACCCAGGCGCCCTGGGCATTGATTTTATATCCTGCCAGTTTGCTGAATTGCTGTATGAGTTCTAGCAATTTTGTGGTGGAGTCTTTGGGTTTTCCATGTAGGGTATCATGTCATCTGCAAAGACAGATAATTTGACTTCTTTGTTAGTTTGGATTCCTTTTGTTTCTTTTTGTTATCTTATTGCTGAAGCGAGGACTTCTAGTATTATGTTGAACAACAGTGGTGAGGATGGACATCTCTGCTGTGTTTCTGACCTTAGGGGAGTCGGTCTCACATTTTCCCCATTGAGAATGATATTCATTGTGGGATTTTCATATATGCCTTATGATATTGAGGTATGTTCCCTGTATCCCTACACTGTGGAGACTTTTAATCAAGAAAGGATGCTGTACTTTGTCAAATGCTTTTCCTGCCTCCGTTGGGAGGATGATATGGCTATTATTCTTTCTTTTATTACTGTGATGTATCACATTGATTGATTTGAAGATGTTGAACCATGCTTGAAACCCAGGTATGAATCCCACTTAGTCCTGGTGAATAATTCTTTTAATGTACTGTTGGATCTTATTGGCTAGTATCTTGGTAAAAATTTTGGCATCCATGTTCATCAGGGATATTGATCTGTAATTCTCCTTTTTGGTAGGGTCTTTGTCTGGTTTAGGTAACAAGGTAATGCTGTCCTCATAGAAAGAGTTTGGAAGTTTCCCTTCCATTTCTGTTTTTTGAAACAGCTTCAGAAGACTAGGTATTATTCTTCTTTAAATGTTTGTTGGCATTCTCCTGAGAAGCCATTCAGCACTGGACTCTTGTTTGTTGGGAGATTTTTGATTACTGCTTCAATTTCCTTGCAGTTATGGGTCTGTTCAGGTTTTCTAATTCTTCCTGTTTCAGTTTTGGTAATTTCTACGTCTCTAGGAATGCATTCATCTCTTCCAGATTGCCTAATTTATTGGCATAAGTTGCTCATAATATGATTTTATAGTTGATTGTATTTCTTTGGTGTTGTGTTCTCTCATCTTTAATTCATGATTTTATTTATTTGGATCCTTTCTCTTTTCTTTTTAACAAGTTTGGCCAGGGGTTTATCAATCTAATTAATTCTTCCAAAGAACTATATCCTAGTTTTGTTTAACTGTTCTACTGTTCTTTTAGTTTCTATTTCATTGATTTCTGCTCTGATCTTTGTTAATTCTCTTCTCCTGTTCAGTTTAGGCTCTATTTTCTGTTCTTTCACCAGCCCCTTTAGGAAAGAAATTTAATTTCAGAAGGATTTCATAAATGTATAGTTTTATAAATACAGAATTCATGTTCAAAATATATGTCTTACCTAGTTAAGGTTCATGAATGTGTAAATAAAATTTAAAATGGTGGAGACATTCTTTTAGACAGAGAAATGTTGCTTAGTCATTTCCAATTATTTCAGAGATAAAATAACAACAGTGGTGTCAATAAACTTGGTCAGTCCTTACTACCTCTGTGCAATTTTTTGAGTCTGAGTTTCTTCAGTTCAAGTTTCTACCTTACAAAAAAGTAAATATTACAGAATTTTAAAATGCAGGTCATATTTTAACAACATTATTATTATCGTTGTTTTTGAAAATAGAATTTAATATTTAAAAATTATATGACAAACATGGCAAGTGATATAACTATGAAAATCTCATATCCCTTGCCTTTAAAGAGTTCAATGTCTGGAACAGACATTAACATATGCTCATAAATTAGTATAATACAAACTGGATTGTGACTAGTGGTATATGAGTCATAAACAGCTATGAAATTAAATATGTAGTGGTGTGGGGACACTGTTTTTTACTATCCCTGTCTTCACCAATAAAGCAGACAAACTAGAACAGGAAAACCTTAAATCCATCAGACAAAAATGATGACAAATCTAGGTAACAAGATTTTCTTAACAACACCAACATATACGTGATTGGAAAAATATCATGAAAGCAGAGACTTGGATGCTGTCAACACCTGTGAAAGAAAAAGTGGAGGAATGACATAAAATATTTTGAGGACCAGAAAACTGAAAAATCTGACATACTCTCAGAAAGCTCAGTAAGTCAGTGTGAAAACATGTTACATATAAAAAAAAAAAAAAGAAAAGGAAGAAGGAGGAGGAGGACAACGTAGAGGAAGAGGAGGGGAATTCTTTACAGGCTCCAAATCCTAGGTGCATACAGATGGGTTACATTTAGTCAGATGATGCTCTATGTCGCAAGGCCATATGGACTTGCAAATATAATAAGAAAAACTATTCTTACCCACCCTGCTCTTCAAAGTGTATAGGAAAGTTAATCTTATTTAAATAAGAAACACAGGAGAAGGCAGCAAATTGATGTCCTTACAGCAAATGAAAATATGCCAAGTATAGATGAAAACTGAAATCTAATTTTATAAGACAAGTGAAAAAGTTAAGGAAATCATAGTTCCCATGAATAATAGTACATATTCCTATATCTATATCTATTATATATCTATGTCTATATCTATACCCTTACTGATAGTTCTTCTTTCTTGGCTTTTATGTTTATATATAAATATATTTATATGTTACATATAATAATTATATATTAATATATTAAATAAATATTTATCAAACATACATTATATATTCATATATTACAGAATGTATAAATATATAAATGTATTATATTTTATGATTATAAATATGATATAATTTTATATGATTTTTATATATGATATGATGAGAAAATATATATGATCATATGTGTTTGGAAACCACAAAGTAGAGAACAGAGGCCATAAAAAATAAAAGTAATACAAATTATAATTCTAAAATTTCCTGAAATAAAAGTTGAAAATATTGATAGACAATAAAAATTCCTGGAGAAATAAACATACATCAGCTATCATAAAGACAGAAGTGACTAAAGGAAGCCACTTAAAATAAAAAAGACAAGATAAAAAAATCAAATCATTTATAATGGAAAAATAGGTCATATTTATGCTATTCTTTTTAACCATAACATTTTATGCCAGTACACAACTTTATGGCAAGTAATTTAAGACAGAAAATGTAAGAAAAATATTTTATATTCAGTCAAAGTAACCTCCAAAATAAAGGTCACGGGCTAAATCTCATGAAAACACTCAAGAGAATTTACTCCCTTGAGCCTTTTTTTAAAGGAATCTACTAGAAAATTTTTACATAGTTATGGCATGGTATAAGATATGTTTAAAAATATTTGTGGCAAAAGAAATGACATAAGAAAGTAAAATAAGTCACTGACTGCACTTTAAGTATTAACTGAGAGTAAATGGATATTACTTTACCTGAGTTGCTGGAGGAGGAGAGGAAGTTACTACTAGGTAATTTCAATACTTTTTACAATAGGGAATGGATAAAAATTGTAGCACCCCAACCTGTAAAAAAGAGATGGAACTAAAGGCATTAAAAAAAAAGATACTGCTACAAACTGCTGTAAAAAAATATTGCTACCAACTGTATGCAACTACTACAATTAAAAAAATAACTTCTTAGTACCAAAACATAACAAAGAAGCCAAGAGAACACAAATAAATAGACCACAAGGTTAAAGAGAATTTGTATAATTAAACACTATGAAAAAAATGAAGGAAAACTATATAGACTGTACCATAAACATAAAAATTGGCTAAATATTTTCAATTTATTTTATTTTTTCAGTGATCCAAGATTCATTGTTTATGGACCACACCCAGTGCTCCATGCAATACGTGCCATCTTTTGAAAGGAAACACTATATAGATTAACTACAGAGAGGAAAAAAAACTGGCACTTTACTGTCTTTAAGAGATGCATGTAAGTTAAAGAGATTTATAAAAGTTATAAAGAATGGTCCAAGGTCTATCATAATAATTCAAACATAGGGGCGCCTGGGTGGCTCAGTGAGTTAAATCCTCTGCCTTCGGCTCAGTTCATCATCTCAGGGTCCTGGGATGAAGCCCTGCATTGGGCTCTCCGCTCAGCAGGGAGCCTGCTTCCTCCTCTATCTCTCTCTGCCTGCCTCTCAGCCTACTTGTAATCTCTCTATCTCTGTCAAATAAATAAATAAATAAAAATCTTAAAAAAAATTCAAACATAAAAATAAAATAAGAGTCCCATTCTTAACAGGAAATAATTTGAACATTGGCTATATTACCAAGGTTTTGGCTGGAATGTCATATTTAAAAAAGACATGAATAAACTCATATATGACCAGAGAACTTTAAGGAACTGAGTTTGACTTTATGAAACAAATAGAGCCCCTTGGAAATGTTGGCCTGATATATTGCTTAATGAGTTCCCAGCAACCTTACCAGGCAAGTAAAGAAGGTCACTTCTTATCAGGTGCAGGAACCTCAGGATATTTTGGGAACCTCAGAAAGAAGAATTCATCCAAATCTACAGGTGTTGCAAGCAAATCTGATTGCAAGTTTTGGGCTTGGCTTATGGCTTTGAGAGATTATTAAAAGTTTCTTCTGAAATTCCTTATAAAATTTCAGCAAAGTAAGTTTAAAAGAACCTATATGGTCAATTATTATTCTTGTTGCACTTACGTAGATAATTAGGGCAAGTTTATTAAAGCAATAATCATTTTACAAACAAATTGATCTTAATTTGGCCATCTTTGACAAGAGTGACTTTAAAGAGAAAGATATTTCAATAACACACCTTTGTGGATGTTAAAGTCTAGTTCTGATTAATGACCTTTGAGTGTTTGTTATTTGCCTATAAAACTGGACTGGATACTGAATTATTCTGGTTTCCTTGAGTATCTGTTTGTGATTCTCCAAATTAAGGTTTCCAATCTTCTCCCATTCTCTTGTCTTGGAGTCACTGAGAAATAAATCTGTCTTTTTTTCCCCCAAACCCTAAAAACTGAAGGTAGACAACTTGAGGTAAACTTCAGAGAAATTGCTACAGTAACTCATGTAGATATAATTTTCATGGCTATCACTCTATAGGCCATTCAAAAGGATCACCAGAGGTATTTAAACTAAAAACCAGAAAAATCCACCAAATTGCCACTGATTGCTCACACTCCACTTGAAGATGCTTTGAGACTGACATCTAGCTATCTTCTCACTGACAACACTTGGAATTCAGATACTGAGTTTATTATTTGCTCCAACCATTATCCTGTATTTTTTGCTTGTTTCCACAGAAATGTCTCTTATTAGTTATCTGATTGCTTGCCAAACAAGTCAGAGTCTATACGATAGCTAATATTGCTTGCTGCACCTAAATTAACTCCTTTGCAGAAGAACCCATATAAGTAAAATTAAATAATAAGCCACTTTGCTACAACAGGCCCTTGACCACTGCATCTCCTTTATCCAAGGTGGCTTGAACTGGTTTTTTGATCCATTCCTTTGGATACCCAACAGTATCAGATATTTTAGGAATGATAAAGGAATGATAAAATTTGTGCTTGACTATTACTGATATTTTCCGTTGACTATATTTTGGGATAAAGTTAATGATGCCATGTAGTGCTAAACTATATTAAAAAAAATATCCAACTTCACAGAAAAGGAACTATCCCTGATACCCCTTCTTTTAGAACAAAGGACCAAAACTATAACCTACACCATGTCAAATCCTTCCACTCCAATGCCCCTATTGTGCCCTAAATCAGCTTGAAACAGTTATGGAAGACCAATATCCACGCATGTTCCATATAAATGAAATGAAGAATTGACAATGGAGGATTATGACAGTTAAACTTAGCATGTTTGACTCCATACTGCTTCTAGTTCCCCTGCTGCTGTGACCTATAGGTTAAAAACTTGTGATACACACACACACACACACACATATATGAACATAATTCTTATATATAATAATTTTCATATATAAGAATATATACTTATATCTATATATACTTGTATATACATTAATATATATACTAGTATATGTATATATCTAGTGTATATACACACACACACACACACACACACACACACACACACACACTACATATATGATACTACATATATATACTTGCTAGGCAGGCCCAAGGAAGACAAGCCAGTCCCCTTGGCACCAAGAGACATAAAACCTAAATTTGATCACCAATTCACCAATGTTTTTTGAGGGAATATTATTGTTCAAAAGGGGCAAATAATAAACTAAAGGAAATTTTCAACTTTTTATCCTTGTGCGCCATGTTCCTGGGCTTCTAGGGAAGCTATAATTTATCATTTAACAAGGTTAAAATGACTCAGCAAAATATCAAAGCTTGGGCTCTATTTCTGCCCCAAGCACACATAGTACATCTGCTTCATAAAAATGAATGAATAAATAAATAAACAACTAACCAACCAACTGAAAAGGAGCACTCCAAACATAAAGATAATGAAAAACAAAACAAAACAAAAATAAAAACGTCCCTACTTCCATAAGTTTAAATGTTACAATTTTGCATATATAAAATCATAGGATAAATTGTAACTTTCTAGAATGCCCTTCATCATGATGATTTGTAATTTATAAGTGTTATATCCTCTTGGTGTATTGTACTTTTTATTACTATATAGTCTTCTTCCTTGTCTCTTACTACAGACTGTTTTAAAGTTTATTTTGTCAGATATAAGTATTGGTATTGGCTTTCTTTTGACATCTATTTTCTTTTATTTTTTTTTAAAGATTTTATTCATTTATGTGACAGAGAGAAATCACAAGTAGGCTAAGAGGCAGGCAGAGAGAGAGGAGGAAGCAGGCTTCCTGCTGAGTAGGGAGCCCGATGTGGGTTTCGATCCCAGGACCCTGAGATCATGACCTGAGCTGAAGGCAGAGGCTTTAACCCACTGAGCCACCCAGGTGCACCGACATCTATTTTTATATTTATCCATCTCCTCACTTTCAATCTACAGGTGTCCGTAGGTTTGAAATGAGTCTCTTGTAGGCAGCATATAGATGGGTCTTGTTTTTTCATCCACTGTGACACCCTATGTCTTTAAATGAATCATATACTCCAATTAAATTCAAAGTAATTATTGATAGATATGTATTATTACCATTTTGTCATTTGTTTTGTGGCTTTTTGTAGTTTTACTCTCATCTTTTCTTCTCTTCCTCTCTTAGGTGGTTTTCAAGTTTCCTTTATTGATATACTTGGGTTCCTTATTCTGAATTTTTTGTATATCTATTATTTTTTTAATTTGTAGTTACCATTTCATTCATATATATCATCTTCTACACATAATAATCTACATGAATCTGATGGTTGCTTATTTTTGAACTCGTTCTTTACTTGTCTCACCTCCAAAGTTCAGATATTTGGTATCATCTTTAAATCTATTTATTTTGTTTTTCCTATTTCTTACTCTTACTTATGGTTTTTGATTTCCACTCAAAGGGCCCCATTAACATTTCTGGTAGGACTGGTGTCATAGTTATGAATTATTTTACCTTGCTGGGTAAAGTATTCTTGAATACAGATTTTTCGCTTTCAGCGCTTTGAATACCCCATACCAATCTCTTCTGGCCTGCTAAGTTTCTGATCAGAAATTAGCTGATGGCCTTATAGGACTCCCTTTGTAAGTAACTGTCTTCTTTTCTCTAACAATACTTAAAAGTCTTTCCTTATCACTATTTTTGACATTTTAGTTACTATTTGTCTTTGTAGTCCTTCTTAGATTAAATATGCTGGGGGATCCCTGTGCCTCCTGAATCTGGGTATTTATTTCTCTCCCCAGTTTCAGGAAGTATTCAGGTATTATTTCTGTCTCCCTTTCTCTCTCTTCCTCTTCTGAGATCCCTCTAATATGAATGATATTACAGTGGAAGGAGTCACTGAATTCTCTAAGTCTATTCTTATTATGCAGTGTTTGTCTCTCAACTGTTCAGCTTGATTGCTTTCTGTTACTGTATCCTGCAGATTACTGCTATATTCCTTTGTTTCCATATTGCAACTATTGTATTTTTAATTTACTGGATTCTTCAACTCTGATATTTTATTTATCTTTTTGTCAAGTGAATATCTTTATCGACATTACTTTAAATTCTGTAGCAGGCAATTACAGGTTAAGATGGTGAAGTAGTAGGGGGACCCTGGGCTTGCCTTGTACCTTGAACACTTCTAGACAAGCATCAAATCATTTTGAACACCAAGACAATCAATCTTAAGATTAAGAAAACAATATGCACAATTAGAGGGAGAGAATGTGTCAGGTATGAAGTGCAGAGACATGAGTAGGGAGAGAGAAAAGCTGCGGTGCCACAGATTGGAGGGAGCTCTTTTCACAGAGACAGAAGAGATATATAGAGAGAAGGGGGGAGAGAGTAGTGTGTTGGAGTCATGCAAGAAAAACACTCCCCCAAAAACATTTACTGGAGAATAGAGAGGAACTAACTATTGCAAATTTTTACAAACAGTGGAGCTCAAATTCAGAGTTTTTAGAGGTTCACACCATTCACCAGACTCAAGCCAGCAGGCACTAATTCTTCTGGGGAGAAGTAAAGTGGAGACCCTGGAGCACACAGAAGACAGTATGGTGTAGGGAATCCTCTGTGTTGCACTGAGAGAGAATGTTCCCCTTCTTGGAGTACATTTGGGAGAAAGTATATTTCCTCTCAAGGACACAAGACCTACCAGGCACCATTGAGTGACCATTCATCAGCAAGGAACAGGAGTACACACAAAGAACAGATAATCTGGTTACAGCTTTTTGCTCTGCTTCACCATAAACTCCAAACACCTGCGTTACCATGCAACTGCTTCTCTTGGACAAAACGGCACCAGAGAGTCTTTGCTCTGGAGGAGGGGAGTGGGTCTGTGCTTTGCCGGATACTTTAAGATTTGGAGTTTTGAATCCCAGCCATGCACCAGACATGAAACACATGAGAACTGTGACACTGGTCATGGCAGGCTGAGGGCAGGGATCAGATGGAAACATGAGACACAAGAGAGAAGATTGTTTGCTTTACAGTAAGGGCTTCCTGAGCAGCAACAGGCAAGAATTTCCCTCCCAGGGGACAATAAAGCAGGGTGTCGCCATCTTCCCCTCAACCAGTAGCATGGTCTGACTTCATTAGCAACACAGTGCTCACAGTGGAGGTTAGAGCTGCTTGGACAAAACGCCACCCCCTGCACCCAGCAGTGACATCCTTATAAAGTAGTTCTGATTGTGAGCCAGCAGAGCAGGCCTCTCCCCCAAGGAAACTTGCATGCATCAAGTCTACTGATCATAGAGTAGCCCAAAGCATCAACTTCAATTCTGGTGATAATAAGATCAGACTTTCTCCCCCACTTGGGAAGTGGGCCTATAGCTTTTTGCTTGTTCATTTTTCCATTTCCTTTTCTCTTAGGAGCAGGCTTCATTGTTTTTTCTTTCTTTTTCATTGCAATCTGGCCTATAAATTTTTGTTTGTTTTGTCTTTTGTTTGTTTTGTTTTGTTCCTTTTCCTTTTCTTTCTTTCTTTCTTTTTTTTTGGATAAGACTTTTTTTAAAAAAACATGCTTATTGTTACAAACAAATCAAAACACACCTAGTTAAACTCTCAAACATTCCCCTGTCCAAGTAAGAAAGAACTCTGCAGAGGACTGACCTGTGGGAAAGAGCAGCTAGAACACAACAGCACAGTACACACAGCTTAAACCAGAAACACTTCTCTAAGCACCAGGCCCTGGACAATGTAGAACCACTTTTTAATACAGGATTACTGTCAGGAGCAGGAAACATAAGAAAATTTCATAACACTCAAAAGACAGAAACCTGTACAAAATGACAAGATGGAGGATTTCTCCCCAAATCAAAGATGAAGAAGGAACCACAGTCAAGGATTTCCTCAAAGCATAAAAAGCAATATATCTGAACAAAAATTTAGAACAGCAGTCATAAGAAGACCAGCTGGGCTTGAAAGAAGCATAGAAAACACTAGAGAAACCCTTTCTGCAGAGATAAAGGCCTAAAATCTAGTCAGAACTAAAATTAAAAATGGTATAAATGAGAAGTAAAATCAACTGGATATAATCACAATGAGGATGGAAGAAGCATAGAAATGAATAGGTGGTATAGAATATAACATTATGGAAATAATGAAGCTGAAAATAAGATGGAATGAAAGGTATTAGATCATGAATTTAGACTTATGAATTCAGCATTCCACAAAGCACAATAATATCCATATCATAAGAGACCAAGAAGGAAGTCAGGAGAAAGGGACAGAAGGTTTATTTGAACAAATTAAAGTTGAGAACTTCACTAATCAGGGGAAGGAAACAGGCATTCAAGTATAAGGTGCACAGAGAACTCCGATCAAATCAATAAAAACAGGTCAACACCATGATATGTCACAGTGAAACTTGAAAAATGCAAAGATAAAAAGAGGATTCTGAAAGCAGGTAGGGACAAAAGGTCCTTAACCTACAAGGGTAGACACATAAGGCTGGCAGCAGACCTGTCCAAAGAAACATGGCAGGCCAGGAGAGTAGCATGATATATTCAATGTGCTGAATGGGAAAATTATGCACCCAAGAATACTATATCAGGCAAAGGCTATCATTCAGACTAGAAGAAGAGGTAGTTTCCAAGAGAACCAAAAACTAAACACAAAACAAACTCTGTGAGAAATATTAAAGGGAATTCTTTGAGAAGGAAAGAGAGAACAAAAACAACAAAGACAAGAAATGAACATAGACAATCTACAGGAACAAAGAAATTACAGTTAGTGCAATGGCACTAAATTCATATCTATCAATTATTAATCTGAATGTAAATGGACTAAGTGTTTCAGTAAAAAAAAACTAGGGTATCAGAATGGGTAAAAACAAAAGACCCATCAATATGCTACTGAGAAGAGACTCATTTTAGAATGAAAGACACCTCCAGAAAGTGGGGGATTGGAGAAAAATTTATCATGCTAATGGTCATTAAAAGAAAGCTGGAATAACCCTACCTATATCAGACATACTAGACTTTAAACCAAAGACTATAATAAGAGATGAAGAAGGATGTTATATCATAATAAAGGAGTCTAATCAATAAGATCTAAGAATAAATATTTATTCCCCCAAGTTGGGAGCAGTCAAATACATAAATAAATTAATAACAAACTTAAAAATTCATGGATAATGATATAATAATAGTAGGGGACTTTAACACCCCACATAGAGCAATTGATAGATCATTTAAGCAGAAAATCAATAAGGAAACAATGGCTTTGAATGACACATTGAAAAAAATGGACTCAACAGGTATGTTCAGAGCATTTCATCCTAAAGCAGCAGAATACACATTCTTTTTGAGTACACATGAAACATTCTCCAGACTATATCACATATTGGGTCATAAATCAGCCCTCAACAAGTACAGAAATACTGAGAGCATACCATGCAATATTTTCAGACCACAGTACTATGAAGTAGGAAGTCAAACAGAAGAAAAAATTGTAAATACCACAAATACATTTAGGTTAAAGAACATCCCACCTAAGTATGAATGGGTTAACCAGGAAAATAAAGAAGAAATGTTTTAAGGGGGTGCTTGGGTGGCTCAGTGGGGTAAGCCTCTGTCTTCGGCTCAGGTCATGATCCCAGGGTCCTGGAATTGAGCCCTGCATCAGGCTATTCACTCAGCAGGGAGCCTGCTTCCCTCTCTCTCTGCCTGCCTCTGCCTACTTGTGATCTCTCTCTCTCTCTCTCTCTCTCTCTCTCTCTCTCTCTCTCTCTCTGTCAAATAAATAAAACTCTTTTTAAAGAAGTTTATTAAGGAATTTTTTAAAAGTTTGGAAAGAAATGATAATGAAAATACAACAGTCCAAAAATATTTGGGATGCCACAAAGTGTGTCCTAAGAGAGAAGTATATAGCAATACAGGCCTAACTCAAGAATCAAGAAGTCTCAAATATATAACCTAACTTTACACCTAAAGGAGCTGGATAAATTAATAATGGCAGCAGAAGAAGGGAAATAATAAAGTTTAGAGCAGAAATGAATGACATAGAAATTAGAAAAAAAAACAGTGGAATAGATAAATGAAACTAGGAGCTGACTCCTCAAAAGAAGAAAAAAAATGATAAAACCCTAGACAGAATTATCAAAATAAAAAGAAAGTATCTAAATAAATTAAATCATTAATGAGAAAGGTATCCATCTCCACAGAAATAAAAAGAATTATAACAGAATATTACGAACATGAAGAAAAGGATAAATTCCTTAAAATATACAAACTACCTGAACTGAAACATGAAGAAATAGAAAATATGAATAGACCCATAATCAGCAAAGAAATTGAATCAGGGATCAAAAATCTCCCAACAAACAAAAGTCCAGGTTCAGAAGGTTTCCCAGGGGAATTCTACCAGACATTTAAAGAAGAGTTAATACTTATTCTTCTGAAATTGCTCCAAAAAATAGAAATGGAATGAAAACTTCCAAATTAATTTTATGAGTTCAGCATTACCTTAATTCCAAAACCAGATGGAGACCCAACTAAAAAAGAGAATTAAAGGCCAATATTCCTGATGAACATGTATGTAAAGATCATCAACAAGATACTAGCAAATCAAACCCAAAAATACATTAACATAATTATTCACCACAGTCATGTGGGATTTATTCCATAGCTGCAGGGGTGTTTAGATATTCACAAATCAATCAACAAGATACATCACATTAATAAGGTATAATAAACATATGATCTTCTCAATAGATGTAGAAAAAAACATTTGACAAAATACAGCATTGTTTCTTGAAAAAAAAACCCTCAAGAAAGTAGGTATAGAAGGAACATACTTCAAAATCATAAAGCCCATGCATGAAAGTCCCTTGGGTAGTATCATTCTCAGTGGGGAAAAAAATTAGAGCTTTTCCCCTAAGGCCCTAACACGGCAAAGATACCTACTCTCACCAGTGTTGTTTAACGTCTTACCGGAAGTCATAGCCTAAGCAATCAGAAAGCAAAAAGAAATAAAAGGCATCCAAATTGGCAGGGAATAAGTCAAACTTTCACTCTTCACAGATGACATCATACACTATGTAGAAAACACCGAAGACGTCAACAAAAAATTGATAGAACTCAAACATGAATTCAGCAATGTTGCAAGATATAAAATCAATTTATAGAAATCTATTGCATTTATATAGACCAATAATGAAGCAGCAGAAAGAATAATCAAGGAATAACTCCCATTTATAATTGCACCAAAAACCATAAGATACCTAAGAATAAACCTAACCAGTGATGTAAAAGATATGTATTTTCAAAACTATAGAACACTTATGAAAGAAATTGAAGACACAAACAAATGGAAAAAAATTCCATGCTCATGGGCTGGAAGTACAAGTGCTGTTAATGTGTCTAGAACATTTGGACAATGCTGTCCAAAGCAATCTACACATTTTATGCAATTCCTATCAAAATAACACCACATTTTTACAGAGATAGAACATATAATTATAAAATTTTTATGGAACCAGAAAACATCATGAATAGCTAAAACAATGTTGAAAAAGAAAACCAAAGTTGAGAGCATCACAATTCCTGAATTCAAGCTGCGCTACAAAGCTGTATTCATGAAGACAATATCATACCGGCACAAAAACACATAGATCAATGGGACAGGATAGAGAACCCAGAAATGGATTCCCAACATTATAATCAACTAATCTTTGACAAAGCAGGAAAGAATATCCAATAGAAAAAAGACATTCTCGGGCACCTGGGTGGCTCAGTGGATTAAAGCCTCTGCTTTCGGCTCAGGTCATGATCTCAGGGTCCTGGGATTGAGGCCCGCATCGGGCTCTCTGCTCAGCAGGGAGCCTGCTTCCTCCTCTCCCTGTCTCTCTGCCTGCCTCTCTGCCTACTTGTAATCTCTCTCTCTGTGTCAAATAAATAAATAAAATCTTAAAAGAAAAGAAAAAGAAAAAAGACATTCTCCTCAACAAATGGTATTGGAAAAATTGGACAGTAACATGCAGAAGAATGAAACTGGACTACTTTCATATACCATACACAAAAATAAATTCAAAATGGATGAAAGACCTAAATGTGACAGATGAACCCATTAAAATCTTAGGGAGAACACCAGCAGCAACTTTTTTGTCTTTGACCACAGCAAATTCTTTCTTGACACATCTTCAGAGGATACGAAATAAAAAATGAACTATTGGGACTTCACCAAGATAAAAAGCTTCTGTAGAGCAAAGGCAACAATCAACAAAACTAAAAGGCAACAAACATAAATAGAGGACATATTTGCAAATGAAATATCAGTTAAAAGTCTAGTATCTAAAGTCTATTAAGAACTTATCAAACTCAACACCCCCAAAATAAAAAAAAATCCAGTTTAGTAACGGACAGAAGACATGAACAGGCATTTCTCCAAAGAAGACATACAAATGGCTAACAGACACATGAAGATTTTCAACATTGCTTAGCATTTGGGAAATAGAAATGAAAGCCTCAATGAGATACCACCTCGCACCAGTCAGAATGGCTAAAATTAACAACACGGGAAATGACAGGTGTTAGTGAGGATGTAGAGAAAGGGAAACCTTCTTACACTATTGGTTGGGAATCCAAACTGGTGCAGCCACTCTGGATAACAGTATGTTGTTTCTTCAAAAAGCTAAAAATATACCTACCATCTTACCCAGCAGTTGCACTCTTAAGTATTTATGAACAGTATACAAACATAGTGATTTGAAAGCTACATGCCCCCCCAGTGTTACAGCATCTCTCTCCACAATAGCCAAAATATGGAAATCAAATGTCCATAGACTGATGAAAGAATAAAGAAGATGTGATATATATGTATATATGTATGCAGAATATTATTCAGCCATCAAAAAGAATGAGATCTTGCATTTCATATATATGTACATATATATATGTATATATGTATATGTATACACATATATAATAGAATATTACTCAGCTATCAAAAAGAATGACATCTTGCCATTTTAACAATGTGGATGGAATTAGAGGGTATTATTCTAAGCAAAGTACATCAGTCAGAGAAATTCAAATACCATATGATTTCACTCATATATGAAATTTAAGGAAGAAAACAGATAAACATAGGGGAAGTGAAGGAAAAATAAATAGGATAAAAACAGAGAGTGAGGCAAACCATAAGAGTATCAAGCATAGGAAACAAACTGAGGGTTGCTGGAGGGGAAGTGTATAAGGGGATTGGGTGAATAGGTTATGGGCATTAAGAAGAGCACTTGTAATGAGCACTGGTTGTTATAGGCAAATGATGAATCACTAACCTCTATCCTTGGAATGAATACTACACTATTTGTTAACTAACTTGAATTTAAGTAAAATATTGAAAGATAAATAAATGAAATTGGGAATATTGAACCCATAAATTCTGATGTGTTTTGGCCTGTAGAAAAGGCCATTCCAGCTCCATCTGAGGGGGTTAACCATGCTTTTCCTGAGGAAACTATAATGGCATCCCCTTATGTGATTGCCTTCTAAGACAATTCTGGTTCTTCTCTGACCCCTATTTTCTCCTAGAATTATAATTAGAGTCAAGTTTCAGCCCATCCAAAAAAGTAATGTACAAAATGTAACTCATGAAGAGCTATACTACAATTTAAAAAAAGTACTTGATTTTTCCAATTTAAACATATAGAAATCTGGTAAATATATGTGGGAATGGATATTAAGGATGTGAAATAATGGTTGAAGAAACACAAATGTGTATCAAATTGAGTTTATGGATACTGATCCACTAAACCTGGATTTAATGTTGTACCTCATGGCATTAGAAAGTTCTCTACAACTGTTGTTGATTCACTGAAACATGGACCAAAATGTGGCCTAAGTTAAATGAAGATGAAATGCAAGCCTGCCTTGTACTGTAGAGAAATGAAATCAAAGTTTTCCAAAGAATGTCAGAATAGATTTATCATTCAAGATCTCCTCACACATAATAACAGAATCCAAAGGATGTGTCTTTCACCACAATTAGGAGAAATAAAATTGAGAGGAACCCCAGCATTCTTGAAGAGTACTATGGTTGCTCTTTTGAGGTTAGAAATTACAGAAAAAGCTGCTACCAGTGAATTGTAAAACTTAAACCCAATGAAGTTATTTAGATCTCAAGATAGCAAGGAACAAGGTTGGCCCTTAGTTGTTCAAGGTAAGGTGGATGTGGTTACTCAAATGAGCAGTAGAGATAAAGCATTTACCTGAATAGTTTAACTCACAGAGACCTACAATGTTAGCTAGTTGATTCCCATTAAATAGATGGGAAGTATAATAAATTTTCATTTGATTTGTATAAGCAGAAGAGTTTTTGGTCATGTTAACAGAATTTTAAAACTTCATCATAAAGATAAATAGTCCTGACTCTTCAGTCAATTCCAAGACTTTGTTTAGTTTAGAAATCCAGAACCCCATTGAATAAAGGGGTCACTGAATCTTCTTGAGGAAAGAGCCAATTGCACTTTCCCAAAAATTAATACTATTAGTTGAAAAACTAACAGTCTCCTACAAAGGGACCTATGGTCTTTCATCAGGGAATGTGTACTGAGAAAAATAAAATAATCATATATTTCAGTAATTACTGGCACTGATTCTCAACACTAATTACAAGAGAGCAAGAACACCACTGTGGTCCACCCATGTCCACAGGCTTATTAAGATCAGGTCATGAATGGAGAGCCCATCTCACAGTGGGTCCAATGGATCTATAAAACTACCCTGGGGTTGCTTCATTAGTTCTGGAATGCATAATTGGAATACACATACTCAGAAAATGGTAGAATCTCCATAAAGGTTCTGTGTCCCGTGAAGTGAAGGTTACTAAAATAGGTAAAATGAAATGAAAGCAAGCAACTAGGACTACCATATTCTATGTAGAAACATAGTAAACTAAAAGCAATAACAAATTCCTGGAGAGATGATAAAGTTTACTACCACCATCAAGGACAGGAAGTTTGCATGTGTGCCAATTCCCATGGCATCGTTCATTCAACTTTCCTATTTAATTTGTGCAGAAAACAGATGGGACTTTGAGAATGATAGTGGATTATTAAAATCTTACTCATGTTTTGACTTCAGTTCTAGTTTCTGTATCAGCTGTAGTTTCATTGAGCAGATTAACATATTCCCTGGTATGTGATATATATCTCTTGATTTGTAAAATGCTTTTTTTCCATACTTGTTAAAAATGAACACCAAAACAAGCTCACTTTTAACTATCAAGACCAGCAATACATCTTCACAGGAGTATATCAACTCTCTAGTCTTTTGTTATAATTTAGTATGTGGGAAACTTGACAACCTTTTCTTTATGGCAAACATCACACAGGTCCATTATGTTGATTACATTATGTTGATGGGACTGGGTGAGCAAGAAATAGCAATTACTCCAGACTTATTGGTAAGACATTTACATATCAGAAAGTGGGTATTAAATATGAGAAAAATGCAAGAATCTTCTCAGTGTATTTCTTAAAGTCAGGTTGTGTTTATTATGTTCGCATATCCCTTATAAGGTGAAGGATAATTTATATCTGGCCCTTTTTGTATTAAAAAAAGTTTGAAGCTGAAGCACTTCTTGGGGTTTATAGGGCAACATATTCATCATTTGTGTATTCTACTCTGTTCCAGTTCTGAAGACCTGATAATTTGCAATTTTTGAGTCAGGCCTAGAAAAGGAACTCTGTAAAAAGGCCAAGCTGTCATACAAGCTTCTCTGTGACTTGGGACATTATAATTCAGCAGATCCAATGGTGCTTTAAGTATCAGTCGACACAAGCTGTTTGGAGTTTTGGAAGGCCCCTACAGCATGAATCACAGTATAGTTACTTAGGATTTTGAAGTAAAACCCTGCCGTTCTCCATGAATAACTATTCTCCTTTTGAGAAACAGCTTAGTCTTGCAATTAGGCCTTAGTGGAGAGTGAATGCTTAACCAAAGAATGCTGAGTTTCCATACAACCTCAGCTACCATCATGAACTGAATGTTTGTTGACCCACCAAGCCATAAATTTGGGCATACCCAGCAACCTTCTATTATTAAATACAGGTGGCATATATAAGATTGGGTTTGAGCAGGCCTTGAAGGCACAAGAAATGTGCAAGTGGCCCAAATGCCCATGGTCCTCACTTTTACTACATCACTTTCTCTCTCCCAGCCCATGCCTGTATTGTCATGGATAATCACCATGATCAGTTGACAGAGAAAAACAACTTTGTTTAAAGATAATTCTGTGCCATGTGTACATGTCACCTGAAAATGGATAGCAATGGTGCTACAGTCCCTTTCTGCGATTTATTTAATTTATTTATTTATTTATTTATTTATTTATTTTTATGAACTGCATTTTTTTTTGAGAGAGAGAGAAAGCATGAGCAGGGGGGAAGGGACAGAGGGAGAAAGAGAAGCAGACTTCCCAATGAGCATGGAGCCTGACTTGGGGTTTGATCCCAGCACCCTGAGATAATGACCTGAGCTGAAAGCAGATGCTTAACTGAATGAGCCACCCAGGTGCCCCTCTGTGACATCTTTTAAAGATAGTGTGAAGGAACATTCTTAGAGTGAGCGGAATTTTGAGCAATGTATTTGGTTATTCATTTTATTTTGAAAGAAAAATAGTCAGATATATGATTACATACTGATTCATGGACTGTGGCACATAGTTTGAATGGATGGTCAGGAATGTGGCAGGAACACGTTTGGAAAACTGGTCACAAGGAAAACTGAGGAAGAGGTATGTGTATAGACAAATGAATGGTAAAAAAGATTAAGATATTTGTGTCCCATGTGAATGTTCACCAAGGAAAACTTAACAGAGAAGGATTTTGATAATCAAGAGAACAGGTTGACTCATTCTGTGGAAATCATCAACGTCTTTCTCCAGCCACCCCTGTCATTATCTAATGAGCTTTAAAAAACATATGTCATGGCAGCAAGAATGGAGAATACACACAACCTCAGTAATGTGGACCTCCAATCGCCAAAGCTGACATGACTACACTTACTACTGAAAGCCAAATCTACCAGAAGCAGAGACCAACTCTGGGTCCTCAGTATAACACTATTCTCCAGAGGGATCATCCAGTTATCTGGTGGCAGATTGATTACATTGGGCTATTTACATCATGGAAGAGGCAGCATCTTGTTCTTATTGGAATAGACACTGTGTATACAAATTTTTCTTTCCTGTATGCAATCTCTCAAAACTATTATTCATGGACTTACAAAATATCTTATCCACAGTCATGATACACAGCATTGCCTCAGATCAAGGAACCCAGTATGGCAATGGGCCCATACTCATGGAATTCATTGGTCTTACCATAATCCCTCCAAACCCAAAGCAGCTTTCTTGATAAAATGGTGGAATAGCATTTTGAAGATCCAGGTACAGTGTCAGTTAGGTGGCAATACCTTGCAGGGTGGCGCACTGTTCTTTAAGAGGGTGTATATTTAGTCCAGGAATCAAAGGGGTGGAAATGAGAGTGACATCACTTAGTATTACTTGTAGAAATCCACTAATAAAATGTTTACTTCTTATATTCATGACATTGTGCTCTTCTGGTCCAGATGTGTTAGTTCCAAAGGGACGAAATCTTCCATAACTGGACACATCAATGATTCCTTTGAATTGAAAATTAATACTGCCACCTTGGCAATTTGGGCTCCTCATATACAAAGAATGTAATTACCAAACTTAGCTGGGATGATGGTAGAGTAAGAGGACAAGAAGCACACCTCATCCAATGGATAAAACTAGGTAACACTCAAAGCAGCATAAATAACCCAGTAAATGGTCTGAAGACTGACAGAACAAACTCCACAACTAAAGGCAAGGAAGAGGCCACCTAAAAAAGTTAGGAAGAGTGGAGACATGGTTTGGGAGCAAAATGAATCTTGGCCATCTCTCTGCTGTGGTGAGGGAGCCAGTGGTGCAGAGGATGGAAGACAGGTTTTCACAGGAGGAGCCCATGAATGGAGAGGATGAATTTCTATAAAACTTGCCTTTGAAAGGAAGAGAAGCTGAATTTTCTGAGTTCTTACAACCAGCAAGACTTAAAGCATGGAATTTTAAAATCGGCAGTTTCCACTCTAGGAAAGTACTAGGGGCTTTAGGAAGCAGAATCCTTGCCCTTAAAGAGACAGTAGGAACAGCCCTTGCAGATACCACATAGAACAACCAGTTTGAAAAATGGCAAGGGGCAGATGTGAGGGAGAGTGATTTGTTCATCTCAGAGCATGACCTGGAGAGACAGGTATCCTGGAAAGACACCTCTAAGAACAAAGGAGATGGCAGATGCTATTTCCCTTAATCATCCCCCCACATAAAACAATGGCCACCTGTGGGAACTGACACTGTGCTGACACTTTACCTAACTCCCTTGCACCAAGCTCTCCTGACCTCTGCTTTGGCAGTTATGCCCTTCCCAGCTAGGTTTGCCTTAGTCCCAGTTTACTTCCTAGTAGACCAACCCAAACCTTTTCAACACCACATCTCCTGACTCAGGTATTGTATGGAACCTCAGTACCAGCAGCTGTGGGTGCAGTTGTCACTTCACAGACTGTGGCACGCCTTATTACAATGTATCTCACCCCTGCTGGGGACCAAACCCTGCACAAAATAGGCAAAGAGAGCCTCTGCAGACAACTGGACTGAAGGAAATAAAAGCCAAGACTCAACAGTAGAACACACACACACACACACACACACACACACACACACACACACACACATACACATTGGGGATAATCCCTGAAGAACCAGGTCCTGGGGGAAATGGGACACTGCACTGCAGGACACCACAGGACTTCTTCTCCATAAAGCTATTATTATTAAGGGCAAAAAAAAAAGTAGCTGATGTTCCTAACAGAGAGAAATAAACAAAGAGAGTTAGACTAAATGAGGAAACAGAGAAATATCTCTCAAATGAATGAAGAGGACAAAACCATAAGAAGAGAATTAAGTGAAATAAATTTAAGAAATATGTTTGATAGAGGATTTATTTTTTTTTAAGATTTTATTTATTTATTCGACAGAGAGAGAGAGACACCGAGAGAGGGAATACAAGCAGGGGGAGAGGAAGAAGCAGGCTTCCTGCAGAGCAGGGAGCCTGATGTGGGGCTTGATCCCAGGACTCTGGGATCAAGACCTGAGCCGAAGGCAGACACAATGACTGAGCCACCCAGGCTCCCCTTGGTAGAGGATTTAAAGTTATGATCATAAAGATACTCACAGGACTTTAAAAAAAAAGAGTGGAAGACATCAGTGAGAACTTGAACTAAGAGATAAAAAAGAACCATTCTGAGATCAAGTACACAATATATGAAATTAAAAATAAACTTTAGAGCAGGCTAGATGAAGCAGAGGAACAAATTAACAACCTGGAAAACAAAGTAATGAAAAATAATCAAACCGCAAAGGAGAGGAAAGAACATTATGCAAATTGAGAATAGTCTTAGGGAATTAAGCATCTCCATTAAGCATAATAGCATTCACATTATAGGGATTTTAGAAGAAGAGAGAGAAAATGGGGCACATAATTTATTTGAA
The DNA here is from genome assembly GCA_002007465.1 of Ailurus styani. Classification (NCBI taxonomy): domain Eukaryota; kingdom Metazoa; phylum Chordata; class Mammalia; order Carnivora; family Ailuridae; genus Ailurus; species Ailurus styani. The sequence continues at coordinate 861,654 of LNAC01000616.1, forward strand.
GAAATGATACCCCAAAATTTCCCAAATCCAGGTAAGGAAACAGATTCCAGATCCAGATGGCACACAAGTCCCCCAAAATATTCAATCCAAGAAGGCGGACACAAAGACATACCCTAATTAAAATGGCAAAAAGTAGAAAAAAGGAAAAATAATAAAGCAATAAAAGAGGACAGTTACATGCAAGGGAAAGCCAATGAGGCTGTGAACAGATTTTGTAACATACATTTTGAAGTACAGAAGAAAGTGACATGATATATTCTAAGCGTGAAATGGAAAAATCTACAGACAAGAACACTGTACCCACCAAGGTTATCATTCACAATAGGAGAGATAAAAAGCTTCCCAGAAGAACAAAAACTAATGGAGTTCACGACCACTAAACCAGCCATACAAGAAATATTAAAGGAGATACTTTGCATGGGAAGGAAAGACCATAAATGAGAGTATGGAAACTAAAAACACAAAAATGTAAAGATAAGCATTTCTGTAAAAATCAGTCAAGGCATTCATAAAATAAAAGGATGTAAAATATGACTCCACATACTTAAAAGGTGGGTGTAGATGACTAAAAATTGATTTAAAATTAAGTGACTATCAACTTAATATAGACTGCCATATGCAGGTGTTACATACAAACCTAATGGTAACCACAAACCAAAAAACGGTAATAGATATGCAAAGAATAAAGAGAAAGGAATCCAAATATATCCAAAAGCCAACAAGCCATGAAAAAGAGCAAAATAATGATTAGAGAAAAGCTACAAGTAACAAAATATCAATAAATACATATCCATGAATAATTGTTTTTAATGTAAATTGAGTAAATGTTATAATCAAATGACATAGGATGACAGACTGGATTTAAAAAAAAGACTTTTCTACATTCTGCCTAAAAGTTCTCATTTTAGTCCTAAAGACACCTGTAGATCGAAAGTGAGGGGAACTAGAATAATTTATCATGCAAATAGATGTCGAAAGAAAGCTGGGTAACAATACTTATATCAGAAAAATAGACTTTTGTTTTATTTTTTTTAAAGATTATTTATTTATTTATTTGACAGAGAGAGATTACAAGTAGGCAGAGAGGCAGGCAGAGAGAGGAGGTAGCAGGCTCCCTGCTGAGCAGAGAGCCCGATGCGGGCTTCGATCCCAGGACCCTGAGATCATGACCTGAGCCGAAGGCAGAGGCTTTAACCCACTGAGCCACCCAGGTGCCTAGAAAAATAGACTTTAAAACAAAGGCTGTAACAAGAGAGGAAGGGGACTATATTACGATAAATGGCTAAATACAGCAAGAGGATATAACAATTTTAAATATTTATGCACCCAATACAGGAGCACCCAAATACATAAAACAGTTAATGACAAACATAAAGAAAATAATTGATAGGACAATAATAATAGTAAAGGACTTTAACACCCCACTTATACCAATGGACAGATCATCCAAACAAGAATTCAACAAGGAATTAATGGCTTTGAATGACACACTGTACTGTACAAGATGGATTTAACAGACATATTAAAAACATTCCAACCTAAAGCAGAAGAATACACATTATTTTCAAATACACATGGTACATTCTCCAAAATAAGCCACATAGTAGGGCAAAACAAGTCTCAAAGAATAAAAAATAAAAAATTCTGAAGTCATACCATGTATCTTTTCTGGCCACAATATTATGAAACTAGAAATCAACCTCAAGAAAAGTTATGGAAAAAAAACTCATAAATACATGGAAGTGAAATAAGATGCTATTAAACAATGAATGGGGAAATCAGGAAATGAAAGAATGAAAAATTATGTGGAAAAAAATTGAATAAAAACACATTAGGGTCACCTATGTGTCTCAGTTGTTTAAGGGTCCAACACTTGGTTTCATCTCAAGTCATGATCTCAGGGTCTTGAGATTGAGCCCTGTGTCAGGCTCCACACTCAGCATAGAGTTGGCTTGGGATTCCTTCACTCTTCCTCCCCGTCTCCCTCTTCCCCACCTCCCACTTGCACATGCTTTCTTGTGTGCTCTCTATCATAAACAAACAAAAAAAACAAACAAAATCTTTAAAAAAATCCATAGCATTTCAAAATCTTTGGAATGCAGCAAACATGCCTCTAAAAGGGAAGTTTGTGGGCGCCTGGGTGGCTCAGTGGGTTAAAGCCTCTGCTTTCGGCTCAGGTCATGATCTCAGGGTCCTGGGATCGAGGCCCACATCGGGCTCTCTGCTCAGCAGGGAGCCTGCTTCCTCCTCTCCCTGCCTCTCTGCCTACTTGTAATCTCTCTCTCTGTGTCAAATAAATAAATAAAATCTTTAAAAAAAATAAATAAAAGGGAAGTTTGTAAGCGCTAGATGGGTACCTCAAGCAGATGAAAAATCTCAAATAAACAGATTAACCTTAAACCTAATGGAGCTCAAAAAAAAGAGAAAAAAAAAACCTGAGCAAAAGGAAGGAAATAATAAATATTAGAGCAGAAATAAATAATATATAAACTAAAAAGTAATAGAACAGAACAATGAAAACAGGAACTCATTCTTTGAAAAGGTCAACAAAATTGAAAAACCCTGAGCTCGACTCATCAAAAAAATAAAAGGATACAAAAGCTAAATAAATAAAATCACTAATGAAAGAGAAGAAATGGCATCTAAAAGTACAGAAATACAAACAGTTGTAACAGAACATTATGAAAACCAATATGCCAGCAAATTGGACAACTTAGAACAAATGGATAAATTCCTAGAATCATATAACCTACCCAAACTAAAGTAGGAAGAAATAGAAAATTAGAACAGACTGATTATGAGTAATTGGATCAGTAATCAAATAACTCCCAAGAAATAAAAGTCCAGGACCATACTTCTACATAGTTGAATTCTACCAAACATTTAAAGAGACATTAATATCTATTTTTATCAAACTATCCAAGAAAAAAAGGGAGAGGGAAGAAAACTACCAAATCCATTCTATGAGGCCACTTTCACCCTAATACTAAAACTAGATAAAGACACCACATTAAAAATAAGAAAAAAAATAACTATAGGCTATTATCTGTAATAAATATGGATGGAAAAATCTTTAAAAAAAATACAAGCAAACTGAGTCAACGTTACACTATAAAAGACATTCCCCACCATCAAGTAGAATTTATTCCTGAGATGTGATGGTGTGTCAATATTCACAAAACAATCAACACAATATATTACATCAACAAAAGAAAGGATGAAAACCGCATAACCATTTTAATAGATGCAGAAAAGGCATTTGACAAAATACAACAGCCATTCATGATAAAAACCCTCAACAAAGTAGGTCTAAATGGATCAACCCTAAGCATAATAAAGATCTTGAATGAAAAACCCACAGCCAGTAACAAGACAAGGAGGTTTAGTCTCATGACTTTTATTCAACATAGTACTGGAAGTCCTAACCACCACAACAAAAAGAAATAAAGGCATCCAGGTTAGTAAGGAAGTAATATTGACAACTATTTGCAGTAGACAGGGTAATATATCGAGAAAGTTCTAAGGACTCCACCAAAAATCTACTAGGACTGATGAGAGCATTCAGCAAATTTTCAGAATATGAAATCAATGTACAGAAATTTGCTGTATTCCTATACATAAATAATGAAAAAAACACAGTGAAATTAAGAAAATAATTTCATTTACAACTGCAACAAATACAATAAAATGTCTAGGTATAAAGTTAACCAAATAGGTGAAAGATTTGCAAACTATAAAACCCTGATGGAAGCATTTCATGCCAATGCAAAGAAATGGAAAAGCACCCCATGTTCATGGGTTGGGAGAACTAATTGTTAAAATGTCTATACTACCCAAAACAATAAGCACACTTATTGTAATCCCTACCAAAATACTAAGAGCATTTTTCACAGAACTAGAACGAACAATCCTAAAATTGTTAAACTACAAAAGACCTCAAATAGCTAAAGCAATACTGAAGATGGAAGACAAAACTGGACATATCAAAATTCTTGACTTCAAATTGTATTATAAAGTTGTAGTAATTAAAAGCTTGGAACTGACATAAAATGGACATATGGATCAATGGAATAGAAGAGAAAATCCAGAAGTAAACCCATGGGTATATGACCAATTAATATTCTACAAAGGATCAATATACAGTGGGAACAAGACAGTCTATTCCACAAATGATGATGGGAAAACAGGGCTATTAAATGCAAAATAATGAAACTGTAGAGGTGAAAATGGTAGCGATTTAGGAGGACCTAGGCTCACCTCAGCCCATGAACATAATTAGATAACTATCAAATCGTCCTAAATACTCCAAAATTGACCTGAAATGGACAGAATAAACTCCACAACTAAAGGGAGAGAAGTAGCCATATCCAAGAAGTGGAGTGTGGAGTGTGGACACATGATTTAAGGGAGAAACAGATTACAGATACTGCAGAGGGGAAGGATACATGGTCAAAGAGAAGGGTGTGTGAGAAAGAGGAGCACATAGGAGACACACAAGAACATTTTTCTAAGGACAATGGCTTGGAAAATTAGACGGACTGAAATTCATAAGTTCCTGCAACCAGCAGAACTTAATGTTGGAAGATTTAAAGGTCATTTGGTTTGGCTGGGATAGACCCTGGGGGGCACTGTGCTGCTCCTGGAGAGAATATAGGCAAACAGCACAGAAATAGCAATCTGAAGAGCACCTTGGGAACACTGTGGGAACATTATTCAATCTTCTTAGAGTACATCCCTGAGAGGCAGAATTCACATAGGTGCAATTCCAGGGACAAAGGAGATGGCTGTTTCCATTTCCCTCTCCTCCTCAGCATAAACACAGAATGACCTGTAGGAAACAGTACAGTGCCCACAACTGGATGCTTAACTTGCTTATACCAAATCCCATGCCTGCACTCTGGTGGGATGCCCTTTCTCAGTCGTGCTTGCTTCAATTCCAGTGTGGTGGGCCTCTCCTCCAGAAAACCAGTACAATCTCCTGCCCACATCACATCTCCAAACAGAGAGTTCTTCAGTGTCCCAATTCTGGTTCAGGTGGTGCCAGGACTCATTTCACAGGAAAACCAGAGTACACCTAGTACTCACCACATTCAGGCCAGGGACCAATCACTGCCCACAGAAGGCAAGGATAGCCTGTTCAGACAACTGGTCTGAAGGATAGAGCAGCCAAAACACAACAGCAGGGCCAGGCAGTGCACACAAGAGACATCCTCTGAAAAGGCATACCTCTTCTTCATGAGATCATTACTTTCAGGAGCAGGAAACATAATTGGCTTTTCTAGCACAGAGAAGCAAGTGGAGATATAGATAAAATTCCAACATGGAGGAATTTATCCCAAACGAAAGAACAAAATAAGGCCACAGCCAGAGATCTATGTGAATCATACGTAACATTCTTGATGAAGAATTTAAAACAACAATCATAAAGACACACACTGGGTTTGGGAAAGGAAAATAAGACATTAGGGAGACACTTAACAAAGAGACAAAAGACTAAAAAAATAAGCAGAGATGAAAGATGCAATAAGGAGCTTGGAAACAGGCTTGATGCAATGAACAGCAGGCTGGAAGTAGCAGAGGGATAAAGTAGTAGACTGGAAGACAAAATAATAGAAAGCAATGAAACAGAACAAAAGAGAGAAAGAATTATGGAACATGAGAATAAACTTGGGGAACTCAGTGACTACATCATATGTAATAACATTTATATCATAGTAGTCCCTAAAGAAGAGAAAAAGGGGGCATAAAATTATTTGAAGAAATAATACCTGAAAACTTCCTTGAGGAAACAAATATCCAGAACCAGGAGGCACAGAGAAGTCCCATCAAAATCAACAAAAACAGGCCAACACAAATACATATTGTAATTACATTTGTAAAATATAGTGGTAAAGAAAAAAAATAAAAGCAGCAATACAAAAGACATCTTTAACTTACAATGGATAATCCATAAGGCTAGCTGAAGATTTCTCAACAGAAACTTGGCAAGCCAGAGGGAGTGACATGACATATTCAAATTTCTGAGTGGGAAAAATCTGCTGCCAAGAACACCCAGTCCCCCAAGGCTATCATTCAGAAGACAAACAAAAACTAAAGGAGTTTGTGACAACTAAACCACCCCAGCAAGAAATAATAAGGGGAACTCCTTGACTGAAAAAAAGAGGCCAAAAGTGAGAAAGACTAGAAAGGATCAGACATAATTTCCAAAACTGTGACAAACCAAGTAATAAAATAGCAATAAAAATATATCTATCAATATTCACGTTGAATGTACATGGACTAAATTATCCAATCAAAGGGTGTAGTGTGTCAGAATAGATAAAAAACAATTACCTTCTCTGAGAAACAAACTGAGGGTTATGTAGGGGATGGGGGAAGGGGGATGGGTGAGCCTGGTGGTGGATATTAAGGAGGGAATGTATTGCATGGAGCACTGGGTGTGGTGCATAAACAATGAATCTTGGATAACAGAAAAAAAAACAATTACCTTCTATATACTACCCACAGGAGATTCATTTTAGTCCTAAAGAAATGTGTAGATTGAAAGTGAGGGGGTGGAGTAATATTTCTCATGCAAATGGATGTCAAAACAAAACCAGACTAACAATACTTATATCAGAGAAACTAGACTTTAAAACAAAGACTGTTACAAGAGACAACTAAGGATACTATATAATCATAAAAGGGACAATCTGACAAGAAGATATAACAATTATAAATATTTATACACCCAACATGGGAGTATCCTAATTTATAAAACTATTAATAACAAATATAAAGGAACTCATTGATAATAATACAATAAAGTAGGAAACATTAGCACCTGCTTACATCAATGAACAGGTCACTTAAACAGAAAATAAACAATGGCTTGAATGACATATGGGATCTGATGTACATAACAGATATATACAGAACATTCCATAATAAAACAGCAGAATACACATTTCTTTCAAATCCACCTGAAAATTTCTCTAGGATGGATCACATAATATGTCACAAACAAGTCCCAACAAAAAATAATGAAGTCATATCATGAATTTTTGCAAATCACAGTGCTATGAAACTAGAAGTCAACCTCAAGAAAAAAAAATAGGTAAACCACAAATACATGGTGGTTAAATAACATGCTATGAAAAAATGAATGGGTCAACCAGGACCTCAAAGGAGAAATTACACAATAAATAGAAACAAATGAAAATGAAAATACAATTGTATAAAACCATTGCAATACACCGAAAACAGTCCTAAAATGGAAGTATATAATCATGGAAGACTACGTATAGAAGCAAGAAAAATATAAATTATACAAGCTAACCTAACATTTAAAGAAACTAGAAAAAGAACAATAAATGAATCCTCAACTCAGCATAAAAAGGCAAATAATAAATATTAGAGTAAAAGTAATGAATAATGATACAGAAAATTAAAAAGGACAGAACAGAGCAATGAAAGAAGAGGTTTTCTCTTTAAAACAATAATAAAATTCATAAACTTATAGCCAGATTCATCAAGCAGAAAAGAGAAATTATCCAAATAAATAAAATCTCAAAGGAGAGAGGAGAAATAATAACCAACACCACAAAAATACAATTATAAGAGAACACCATGAAAAAGCATATGCCAAAAAATTGGACATCCTGGAAGAAATAGATAGATTTCCAGAAATGTAAACAACCAAAACTGAAACAGGAAGAAATAGAAAGCTTGAACAGACTGATAACCAGCAAAGAAATTGAATCAATAAAAAAAAATCCAAAAACCAAAAGTCCAGGTCCAGATGGCTTCACAGGTGAATTCAAGCAAACATTTAAAGAATTTGTACCTATTCTTTCCAAAATATTCCAACAAATGGAAAAAGGAAAAGGAACTTCAAATTCATTCTCTGAGGCTAACATTTCAGTGATAACAAAATCACATAAAGACACCACAAAGAAGAGAACTACAAGCCAATATCCTTGATGAATATGGCTGCAAATATTCTTTATAAAATATTAGCAAAATTAATCTTATAAGATACTAAAATAATTCAGCAATTTCAAGTAGGATTTATCTCTGGGTTGCAAGGGTTATTCAATATTCACAAATCAATTACCTTGATACACCACATTAATACAAGAAAAGAACCATACGATTATTTTAATATATGCAGAAAAGCATGTGACAAAGAACAACAATCATTCATGAGAATAAACCTCAAGAAAGTAGGTTTAGAAGGAATGTGTCTCATCATAATATAGGCCATCTATGGAAAAACCCACCGCTAGTGTTATCCTCAAAGGCGGGAAAAACAGCTTTTCCTCTATGTTAAGGAAAAGATAGGATTTCCACTCTCACCACTGTACTTTTGTTTTCAACCAAAAATCTATTTTACTAAAAGTTCACATACAGGTAGGAGGAATTAAGGTAGTGGATGATTAGGGAGACCCTAAGCTTATCTCATCTCTCAAATATGGCTAGATAGTTATCAAATCATCCTGAACACTAGAAAAATCAACTGGAGGTCTGAGAGAGCAATAACTGCAAGTCTCCAAGTAGAGACTTTCACTCCAAGTGAACACCTATTGCAAAGCAGGAGGTGTGAAGACTAGAATTCAGGGAGATATAGCTCTGGATACCACTGCAAGGAGGAAGACTACTTATGGAGGCCACCACAAATTGTTAAAAGCAGCAGAGCAAAAAATTGGAATTTTAAAAAGTCTGCTACAGTGGGGGATGTGCTTGTCTTAAAGGAGCTCAGGTAGCAAAGAAAGGCAGAATCCTGGTGTGACCCCATGGTCTGAGGATCTCCTGAGTCACAAAAATATTTGGTGCCACCTAAGTGATACACTGTTCCCAGGCATAGGAGCATGGAAGTCGACTGAGAACAGTGAGTCCAGGTAATGTCCTTCTGGTCTATTTTGCCATAAATGACAAACTGCTATGTGGTAGAGCAGCCACTTTCCTGGGAGAGGTCTGGCAAGTGGCAGAAGCGTGGTGAGATTCCTCAGGAGCAACAGCCTGGGTGTATGCCATAGGAGTCCCTAAAATTTGGAGTTTTAATCCTCAATCACACACCTGACAAAAAAAAAAAAAGTTCAGACACAGGCAGGGTGAATGCAAGGTTCTGACAGAGACTGGAGAGATAAGAGTGGTTTGTTGCTATTCTGTGAGAGTTCATTGAATAGTGGGGGCTGTGAAATTTCAGCTCTGGAGTTAGAGAGCTGGACAGAGCCATATTCATCCCACCCAACAGTGCTTAACGCCTTCAGGGAGCAAAATAGCACTACTTAGTGGAATCCAGAGCCACTTACACTGAGCTCTGCCTTCCTGTGCCCTGGAGGTCCATTTCCTCTAGGGCAAGTCCACTTGAGAATCTGCCCAACAGGACCCTCTTCCCAGAAGACCAGCACAAACAACTCGCTCCCGCAAAACTTACTGATCATAGAGGGCTAAAACCTTCAGCTCTAGGGAAAAATAGTATCTAGATACCTTTGTATTTTTATTCTTTGCATTTTTATAATTTTTTCATTTATTTTCTTACTTTTCTCAAGTCTTAAAAAAATTTTATTGATAAGTCTTTAAATTTTTATCTTTACCTAGACACTATATATTTAAATTTATATATAAATATATATAAATATATATATTTTATAGAATATAAATATATACAAGTATATATAAATATTATATATAAATATATACATACTTGTTTACTTTCATTTTTTTTCTTATTTTGGTATCTAGATTCTTTTAATAAGTAGACTAATTCACATCCAGGATTTAGGCTTTTTGTTTTGTTTTGTTCTTTTGTGTTTGTTTTTGTTATTCTTGGGTTATTTTTTATTTTTTTTTTCTTCTGTCTTTCTTTTCTTTTCTTGAAAAAATGATGAGACAGAGAAATTCACCACAAGAGAAAGAATGGTAGGTGGTATTCATGGCCAGGGATATAATCCATACTAATATAAATAAGATGTCTGAACTAGCATTTAAAGCAAAGTTTATAAGGATACTAGAGAAGCCTGGGTGGCTCAGTTGATTAAGCATCTGACATCTGACTCTTGACACTCCACACTCAGCAGGAAGTGTGCTTGTCTCTCTCTCCCTCTGCCCCTCACCCCACACACATTCTTCTCTCTCTCTCTAAAATAAATGAATGTATCATTAAACAATAAATTAAAATAAAACAAAATAAAACAATGATTGTGAAGTTACTAGATTGGTTTGAAAAACCATAGAAGACACTAGAGAATCCATTGCTGCCGAGATGAAAGAACTGAAATCTAGTCAGGCCAAAATTAAAAATGCTGAAACCAAGATGCAGTCCCAAGTGGAGGCCATAAAAATGAGGATGGATGAAGCAGAGGAATGAATCATTGATATCCAAGTAAAATTATGGAAAATAATGAAGCTGAAAAGAAGAAAGAGATGTAATGAACCACAGAGTTAGACTAAGAGAGCTAAATATAATAAATATTATAACATAGTAACACTTGTATTGTATCATTGGAGTCCCAGAAGATGAAGAGTGAAAAAAAAAAGAGAGAAGGTTTATTCAAAGACATTATAGCTGAAAACTTCCCTAATCTGAGGAAAGACACAGACAACAAAATGCAAGAAACACAGAGAAATTCCATTAAATTAAACAAAAGCTGACCATCACCAACGAATATCATAGCCAAATTCATGAAGTACTCAGACAAGGAAAAAGTCCTGAAAGCACCAAGGGAAAAACGTTTTTAATCTAAAAGGAAAGACAGATCAGGTTCACAACAAATCTGTCCACTGAAACTTGGTAGGGCAGAAAAAAAGTAGAAGGAAATAGTCAACATGCTGAATAGGAAAAAAAAATATGCTGCAAAGAATTCTTTATCCAGCAAGGCTATCATTCAGAACAGAAGGAGAAACAAAACAAAACAAAACAAAACAAAAACAAATAAAAACGATAAAAACAACACAACCAGGCCCACAAAAGACATATATTTTTTTCTATTTTTATCTATTTGAGAGAGAGAGTGAGTGGGGAGATGGGCAAAGGGAGATAATCCTCAAGCAGCTTCCCCACTGAGCACAGGGCCTGATAGGCTGGTCCATGAGATCATGACCTGAGCCAAAACCAACAGTTGGATGCTTAACCACCTAAGCCACCCAGGTTCCTCAACAACAAGACATAACTGTAATTAAATTGAAAATATAGTGATAAAGAAAACGTCTTAAAAGCAACGAGACAAAAGTCCTTAACTTACAACAGAGACCCAGAAGGTGATCTGGAGTTTCTTCAACAGAAACTTGTCAAGTCAGAAAGAAGTGGCATGATATATTCAACCTGCTGAATGGGAAAAACATGCAGTCAAGAATACTTTATCCAGCAAGGCTCATTCAGAATAGAAGGGGAAATCAGGAGTTTCCCAGACAAACAAAAACTAATAGAGTTCATGACTACTAAACCAGGCTTGCAAGAAATTTCCACAGGAACTCTTTGAGTAGAGGGGAAAAAAACAAATCAAAAACAACAAAGAATAGAAAGTGTCAAAGAGCATCACCAGAAACACCAACTCTACAGGTAATACAATGGCACTAAATTAATATATTTCAGTAATCACTCTAAATGTAAATAAGCTAAATGCTTCAATCAAAAGACATAGAGTATCAGAATGGATAAAAAATAAATAAAAATAAAACAAGATTCAAGTATATGCAGCCTACAAGAGACTCATTATAGACCTAAAGACACCTGCAAATTGAAAGTGAGGGGATTGAGGAATACCTGGGTGGTTCAGTTGGTTGAGCATCAGACACTTGGTTTTGGCTCAGGTCATGATTTTAGGGTCCTGGGATCAAGCCCTGAGTCAGACTCACTCAAGTGGACATAATATAGACATTTTAACAATAGTTTTTTCTTCCGATCCATAATTAGCTCAGTGGAGAGTCTGCTTGTGGATTCTCTATTTATCCCTCTGTCTCTCCCCCTGCTCCCACTCTCTCTCTTTCTCTAAAAATAAATAAATGCATCTAAAAAAAAAAAGCTACCACAAGGAAGGAAGACCAATATCATTGTAATGGATATCGAAAGAAAGCCAGATCAGTCATACTTCTTTCAGGAAAACTAGATTTATCTATCTATCTATCTATCTATCTATCTATCTATCTATTTATTTATTTATTTATATTTTAGTGGAGGAGAGGGGTAGGAGGAGAAGGAGAGAGAGAATCATTTTTTAAAAGATTATGTACTTATTTATTTGAGAGAGATTGAGAAAGAAAGTGAAAGAGACAGAAGAGAGCTGCAGAGGGAGAGGGAGAATCAGGCTCCCCACTGAGCAGAAAGCCCACTGGGGAGCTTGATCCCAGGACCGAGGTTAAGGTTATGGAATCATAACCTTAGCCAAAGGCAGGTGATTAACTTCCTGAGCCATCCAGACATCCCAAAGAAAAACAATAAAGTCACAAATGATAGAGGGGAAATGCCAACAAATGCCACAGAAATACAAGTATAAGAGAATATTACAAAAAATTATATACCAACAAATTAGACAACCTGGAAGAAATAGGCAAATTCCTAGAAACCTACAAACTACTAAAACTGAAAAAGATGAAGTAGAAAATTTGAACAGACCCATAAATAGCAAGGAAATTGAAGCAGTAATCAAAAATGATGGGGGGAGGAATGGAGGCGGAGAAGAACTATGAGAGAATATGGACTCCAAGAAACAAACTGAGTGTTTTAGAAAGGAGGGAGGTGGGGGGATGAGTTAACCCAGTGATGGGTATTAAGGAGGGCATGTTTTGCATGGAGACCTGGGTGTTATATGTAAACAATGAATCATGGAACCCTATATCAAAAACTAATAATATACTGTATGATGACTAACATAACATAATAAAAAAAATCTCCCAACAAATAAAGTCCAGAGCTGGATGGGTTTCCACAGGAATTCTACCAGACATTAAAGGAAGAGTTTAGGGGCACCTGGGTGGCTCAGTCGGTTGAATGTCTGCCTTCCACTCAGGTCATAATTTCAGGGTCCTGGGATCAAGCCCCAAATCAGGCTCCCTGCTCTGTAGGAAGCCTGTTTCTCCCTCTCCCTCTGCTGCTCCCCCTGCTTTTAATCTCTTTCTGTCAAAAAAATAAATAAAATCTTTTTTTAATTTTATTTTTATTCTTTGCCCAAGGGGTACAAGTCTGTGAATCATCAGGCTTACATCTTTCACAGCACTCACCAAAGCATAAACCCTTCCCAATATCCATAACCCATCCACCCTATCCCTACCCTCCCACCCCCCAGTAACCCTCAGTTTGTTTTGTGAGATCAGGAGGGATGGGGAAGGAGACAAACCATAAATAAAATCTTTTAAAAAATATTTTTAAAAAAGAATAAGAGTTTATACCTATTCTTCTCAAACTGTTCCAAAAAATAGAAATGGAAAGAAAACATCCAAAATCTTTCTACAAAGCCAGCATCACCTTGATTCAAAAACCAAAGACCCCACCAAAAAGGAAAATTACAGGTCAATATCCCTGATGAACATGGATGCAAAAATTATCACCATAATACTAGCCAATAGGATCCAACATTACTTCAAAAGGATTATTTACCACAACGAAGTGGGATTTTTTTCCTGGGCTGCAAGTTTGGTTCAATATTCACAAATCAATCAACATGATACACCACATTAATAAAAAGAAAGGATAAGAATTATATGATTTTGTCAATAGATGCAGAAAAAGCATTTGATAAAATACAACATCCTTTCTTGATAAAAACCTTCCACAAAGTAGGGATCAATGGAACATACCTCAACATCTTAAAGCCCATATATGAAAGACACAAAGCTATTATCATCCTCATTGGGGAAAAACTGAAACCCTTTCCCTTATAGTCAGGGACAAGACAAAGATGTCCACAATCATCATTATTATTCAATATAGTACTGGAAGTCTTAGCCTCAGGAATCAGACAACAAAAATAAATGAAAATTATCCAAATTGTCAAGGAAGTAGTGAAACTTCCATTATTTGTAGATGACATTATACTCTATGTAGAAAAGATTCCACCAAAACATTGTTAGAACTAAAACATGAAGTCGGCAAATTTGCAGGATATAAAATCAATGTGCAGAAATCTGTTGCATTTCTATACACTAATAACAAAACAGCACAAAGAGAAATTAAGGAATTGATTTCATTTTCAATTACACCAAAAATTTTAAGAAACCTCAGAGTAGACCTCACTAGGTAAAAGATAAAGACTATGAAAAGATAAAGACTCTGAAGACTATAGGACACTTATGAAAGAAATTGAAGAGGACACACAAAATGGAAAAGCATTCCATGCTAATTGATTGGTAGAATAATGTTAAGATGTCTATATTATCCAAAACAATCTACAAATTCAAAAAAATCCCTATCAAAATACCAGCATTTTTCACAGAGCTAGAACAAACAATTCTAAAATGTGTATGGAACTAGAAAAACCCAAATAGCCAAAGCAACTCTGATAAAGAAAAACAAAACTGGAGGCATCAAGATTCCAGATTTCAAGCTATATTACAAGCTGTAGTCATCAAAACCATATGGTACTGGCACAAAAACAGACATATAGATGAGTGGAACAGAATCAAAAACCTAGAAATTGACCCACAACTGTATGGTGTACCAATCGTTGACAAAGCAGGAAAGAATATCCAATGTAAAAAATACAGTCTCTTCAACAAATGGTGTGAGGAAAACTGGAAAGTGACATGTAGAAGAATGAACCTGGATCACTTTCTTGCACCATACACAAAAACAGACTCTAAATGTGATAGGAGACTACCAAAATCCTAGAGGAGAGCACAGGCAGAAGCCCCTTTGACCTTGGCTGCAGCAACTTTTAATAGACACGTTGCCAGAGGTAAGAGAAACAAAAGCAAAAATGAACTATTGGAACTTTATTAAGAAAAAAAAGTCTCTGCACAGTGAAGGAAATAATCAAAAAGGCAGCCTAAGGAATGGGGGAATATATTTGAAAGTGACATATCTGATAAAGGGTTAGCATCCAAAATCTATAAAGAATTCACCAAACTAAACACCCAAAAAACAAATAATTCAGTTAATAAATGGAAAGAAGACATGAATACACACTTTGCCAAAGAAGACATAAGATGGCTAACAGACACATGAAAAAAATGTTCAATATTACTCATCATCAGAGAAATACAAATCAAAACCACAAAGAGATACCACCTTCACACTTGTCAGAAAGGCTAAAATTAATGACACGAGAAAACAATAGGTGTTAGCAAGGATGTGGAGATAAAAGAACCCTCTCACGCTGTTGGTGGGAATGCAAATCGGTGCAGCCACTCTGGAAAACAGTATGGAGGTTCCTCAAAAATTTAGAAATAGAATTACCCTACAATCCAGCAATTGCACTACTAAGTATTTACCCAAATTATTAAAAAATACAGATTCAAAGAGGTACATTAACCCCCATGATTATAGTAGCATTATCAACCATAGTCAAACTATGGAGAGAGCCCAAATTTCCGTTGACTACTCAATTGATAAAGAATCATGGTATGTATATACAATGGAATATTCCTCACTCATCAAAAAGAATGAAATCTTGCCATTTGCATGAATGTGGATAGAGCTATTGTGTACTATGCTAAGTCGAATAAGTCGGCCCGAGAAAGACAAATACCACATGATCTCAGTCATATGTGGAATTGAAGAAAGAAAACAGATGATCAGTTGGGAAGGGGGGAAAGAAAAATAAAGGAGAGAGGGAGACAATCCATAAATTACTCTTCATGATAGAGAACAACTGAGGTTTGATGGATGGAGGTGGGGTGGAGTGGGCTAGATGGAGGATGGGTATTAAAGAGAGCACTTGTTATGATGAGCACTGAGTATTATATGTAAATGATGAATCACTGACTTCTACTCCAGAAACTAATATTGCACTGTATGTTAACTAACAAAACTTAAATTACAAAAATTTTTAAAAAGTCGGTGTATACATTACACTTGACAAAAACAGTGTCTGGATCACTCAGTCCCCCTCTCACCCAAAAAATAGGGGTGCAGCAGCTAATACTCATCATAAGTGTACTCCTTAACCCATACCACATATTTATGTAACCCATTCCCCTCATGACCCCCCTCTGCTAACCATTAGTACGTTCTCTAGAGTTAAGAATCGTTTCTTGATTTGCTTCTCTCTCTCTTTTTTCCCGTTGCTCATTTGTTTCATCTCTTTAATTCCACATGAAAAAGATCATACAGTAATTGTCCTTCTATGAATTATTTCACTTAGCATAATACTCTCTGGCTCCATCCACATATTTGCAATGGCAAAATTTCATTCTTGTTTATGGCTGAGCAATATTATGGAACACACACACACACACAAACACACACACACACACACACACACACACACTTATTCTTTATCCATTCAACAGTTAATGGGCATTTGAGTTGTTTCCATAAATTGATTATTGTAGATAATGCTGCTATAATCATCATGGTTCATGTAATCACTTTGAATTAGCATTTTTGTATTCTTTGGATAAATACATAGTAGTACAATTACTGGATCTTAGGGAAGTAATATTTTTAACTTTTTAAGGAACCTCCATACTGTTTTTCAGAGCAGATGCACCAGTTTGCAATGCTACCAGAGTGAGAGGGTTCCTTTATCTCCATATCATCACCAATACCTGTTGTTTCCTGTGTTGTTAATTTTAGCTATTCTGATAGGTGTGAGGTGGCATAGCATTGCAGTTTTGATTTTATTTCCCATGTGATGAATAATATTGAGCACCTTTTCATATGTCTGCTTCCCATCTGTCTTCTTTATTAAAATATTTATTCATGTCCTGTGCCCAATTTTGTATTGGATTATTTGTTTATTGGGTGTTGAGTTTTATGTAAGTTTATTACATAGTTGGATACTAACCCATTGTCAGATATGTCTTTTATGAATATCTTCTCCCATTCCATAGTTTGCCTTTTAGTTTTGTGGATTGTTTCCTTCATTGTGGAGAAGTTGCGAATTTTGATGTAGTCCTAACAGTTTGTCTTTTGTTTCCCTTGTCTCAGGGGACATATCTGGAAAGAAGTTGCTATGCTGATGTCAAAGAAGATGCTTCCTCTTTTTTCTTCCATGTTTTAATGATTTCAGATCTCACAATTAGGTCTTAAATCCATTTTGAATTATTTTTTGTGTAAGGTGTAAGAAAGTGGTCCAGTTTCATTCATTCTTTTGCATGTTTCTGTTCAGTTTTTTTTTTCATTTGCTGAAGAGAGTGTCTTTTTTCCACTGGATATTCATTCTTCCCTGATTTTTGAAGATTCATTTATCATACAGTTGTGGGTTTATTTCTGAGTTTTTTGTTCTGATCTATTGATGTATATGTCTATTTTTGTGCAAGTACCACACTGTCTTTATCACTACAGTCTTGTATTGTAACTTGAAGTGCAGAATTATGATGCTTCTAGCTCTGCTTTTCTTTTTCGAGATTTCTTTGGTTATTTGGGGCTTTTGAGTTTCCATATAAATATTAGGGTTGTTTGTTCTAGGTCCTTGAAAAAAAGTGGTGGTATTTTGATATTGGTTACATAAATGTGTTGATTGTTTGGGTAATATAGACATTTTAACAATAGTTTTTTTCTTCCGATCCATAAGCATGGAATGTTTTCCATTTCCTTGTGTCATCTTCAATTTTTTTTACCAGTGTTTTATAGTTTTCAGAGTACAGATGTCTTACCTCTTGGTTAAGTTTATTCCTGGGTATCTCATGGTTTTTGTTCCAATTTAAAATGAGATTTGTTCCTTAATGTCTCTTTATGCTGCTTCATTATTGGTGTATAGGAATGCAACATATTCCTGTATGATGATTTCCTATTATATGACTTTGCTGAATTTGTTTCTCAGTTCTGGAAGTTTACTTGGTGAAGTCTTTCATGATTTCTATACAGAGTGTTGTAGTGAAATTGCCACTTTTTCCTTGCCAGTTTGGATGCCTCTTATCCCATTTAGTTTTCTGATTGTTGTGACTTGATTTCAAACTTTTGGTACTTGTAGAGGCCTGATTTGTGACCTATTATGTGACCTCTACTAGAGAATGTTCAATGCAAATTTGAAAATAATGTACAAATAATGTGGAGATAAATAATGTGGAGTGTTCTGAATATATCTTCTAAGTTCATGTGGTCTAGTGTGTCATTCAAAGCTGTTTTTTGTTGTTGTTGTTGTTGCTGCTGTTGCTGATTTTCAGTGTTGACAATGTTTCCATTGCTGTAAGTGGGGTGTTAATACCCCTACTATTATTGTGTTATTGTCAATTTGTTCCTTTTTTTGTTATTAGTTATATAAATTTGGGTGCTGCCATGTTGTGTGCATAAATATTTATAGTTTTTTTATCTTCTTTTGGATTTTTCCCTTTATGATCATATAATATCAGTCTTTGCTTTGAAGCATAGTTTGTTTGATGTATGTATTGATAGTCCAGTTTTCTTTTGACATCCATTTGTGTGATAAATATTTAACATTTCTCTACCCATCCCCCTTTTCAATTTTCATTATGTCTTTGGTTCTAAAATGAGTCATGTGTGGCAGCACATGTATGACTCTTGTTTTTATATTTTATATTTTATTTTTTTAAATCCATTCTGACATCCTATGTCTTTTGATTGGAGCATTTTGTCTTTTTAAATTCAAAAACATTGATAGATATGAATATATTGACACTTTAGCACTTGTTTTGTTGTTGCTTCTGAGATATTTTTTGATCCTTTCTTTGTCACTTTTGGTCTCCTTTGCACTCAAGAAGTTCACTTTTTTTTAATAAAGATTTTATTTATTTATTTGACAGAGAGAGATTGCAAGTAGGCAGAGAGTCAGGCAGAGAGAGAGAGGAGGAAGGAGGCTCCCCACTGAGCAGAGACCCTGATGCAGGGCTTGATCCCAGGACCCTGAGATCATGACCTGAGCTGAAGGCAGAGGCTTTAATGCACTGAACCACCCAGGCATCCCAAGGAGTTCACTTTAATATTTCTTGAAGGGTTGGTTTAGTGGTCATGAACACCTTTAGTTTTGTTTGTTTGTTTGTTTGTCTTGGAAACGCTCTATCTCTCCTTCTATTCTGAATGATAGCATTTCTGGATTGAGTATTCTTGGTTGCAATTCTTTTTCCCATTCAATGCTTTGATTATATCACTCCACTCCCTGTTGTCTTGCCATATCTTTATTGAAAAACCTTTATCCTGCTGGGGTTTTTTAAAGATTTTATTTATTTATTTGACACAGAAAGAGATTACAAGTAGGCAGAGAGGCAGGCAGAGAGAGAGAGGAGGAAGCAGGCTTCCCATCGAGCAGGGAGCCTGATGCGGGCCTTGATCTCAGGATCCTGAGATCATGACCTGAGCTGAAGGCAGAGGCTTTAACCCACTGAGCCACCCAGGCACCCTATCCTGATGTTTTAAGATTTTTTTCTTTATTACTATATTTTTGCAAATGTAATCACAATATGTCTTGATATTAGCCTGCTTTTCTTGGATTTGATGGGAATTCTCAGTTCCTCCTTGTTCTGGATATCTGTTTCCCTTCCAAGGTTAGGGAAGTTAGCTATTATTTCTTCAAATAAATTTTCTGCCCCATTTTCTCTTTCTTTTTATTGTGGAACTCCTATAATAAAAATGGTACTACACTTGATGGAGACGCTGAGTTCTGTGAGTCTATTCACGTGTTCCAAAATTCTATCTTTTGTTCAACTTCATTGTTTTCCATTATTTTGTCTTTTAGGTCACTGATTCAATCGTCTGTTCCTTCCAGCCATCTGTTTATTACATCGAGCCCATTTCTAATTTCATTCATTTCACTCTACATCGCTAATTGGTACTTTTTAAACTCTTATTTCTATGGTAAAGGTCTCACTGATGTCTTCTGTTCTTTTTCCAAGCTCAGTGAGTATCCTTCTGAGTGCTGCTTTAAATGTTCCATCAGGCAAGTTCCTTGTATCTATTTCACTTAGATCTCTGATCTGGCTTTATCTTTTTCTTTCATTTGGGATAAATTCCTCCATCATGGCATTTTGTCCAAGTCTTCTCCTGCTTCTTCATGTTAGAAAAGCCAGTTGTGTCTCCTGCTTCTGAAAGTAATATACTTATGATGATGAGATCACATAGTGCATAGGCACTGGGGCTTTATTTATTTACTTTTTAAATTTTATTTTTTGAGTGTTCCAAGATTCATTATTTATCCACCACACACAGTACTCCATGCAATACATGCCCTCCTTAATACCCACCACCAGGTTCAACTGTCTCCCCAACTCCCTCCCCTCCAATAGCCCTCAGATTGTTTCTCAGAGTCCACAGTCTCTCATGGTTCATGCCCCCCTCCAATTTACCCCAATTTGCTTTTCCTTTCTTTCTCCTAATGTCTTCCTTAGTATTCCTTATGCTCCACAAGTAAGTGAAGCCATATGATAATTGACTTTCTCTGCTTGAGTTAGTTCACTCAAAATAATCTCCTCCAGACCCATCAATGTTGATACAATAGTTGGGTATTCATCCTTTCTTATGGCTGAGCAATATTCCATTACTTACCACATCTTCTTTACCATTCATCTGTTGAAGGGCATCTTGGCTCTTTCCACAGTTTGGGTATTGTGGACATCGCTGCTGTGAACATTGAGGTACATATGGCCCTTATTTTCACTACATTGATATCTTTGGGGTAAATACCCAGGAGTGCAATTGCAGGGTCATAGGGTAGTTCTATTTTTAATTTTTTGAGGAATCTCCACACTGTTTTCCAAAGTGGCTGAACCAACTTGCATTCCCACCAACAGTGTAAGAGGGTTGCCCTTTCTCCACATCCTCTCCAACACTTGTTGTTACCTGTCTTGTTGATTTTGGCCATTCTAACTGGTGCAAGGTGGTATCTCAATGTGGTTTTGATTTGAATTTCCCTGATGGCTAATGATGAATATTTTTTCATGTATCTGTTGGCCATTTTTTCTCTTCTTCGGAGAAGTGTCTGTTCATGTCTTCTGTCCATTTTTTGACATGATTACCTGTTTTTTTGGCTGTTAAGTTTGAGGAATTCTTTTTTTTTAATTCTTTTTTTTTTAAAGATTTTTTTATTTATTCATTTGACACAGAGAGAGAGATTACAAGTAGGCAGAGAGGCAGGCAGAGAGAGAGGAGAGAGGAGGAAGCAGGCTCCCTGCTGAGCAGAGAGCCCGATGTGGGCCTCGATCCCAGGACCCTGGGATCATGACCTGAGCCGAAGGCAGCAGCTTTAACCCACTGAGCCACCCAGGCGCCCAAGTTTGAGGAATTCTTTATAGATCTTGGATATCAGCCCTTTGTCTCTAGTGTCATTTGTGAATATCTTCTCGCATTCCGTGTGTTGGCCTTTGTTTTTTTGACTGTTTCCTTTTCTGTGCAGAAACTTTTTATCTTGATGAAGTCCCAAAAGTTCATTTTCACTTTTGTTTCCTTTGTTTTTGAAGACATGTTTTGAAAGATGTTGCTATGGCTGATGACAAAGATGTTACTGCCCATGCTGTCCTCTTGGATATTGGTAGATTCCTTCCTCACATTGCGGTCTTTCATCCATTTCGAGTTTATCCTTGTGTGTGGTGTGAGAGAATGGCTGGGTTTCATTCTTCTATAAATAGCTGTCCAATATTCCCAGCACCATTTATTGAAGAGACTGTCTTTTTTTCACTGGATATTTTTTCCCAATTTTTCCAAGATTACTTGACCATAAAGTTGAGGGTCCATATCTGGACTCCACTCTGTTCCATTGGTCCATGTGTCTGTTTTTTGTGCGAATTTCTTCTCTCTTGATTTGTTCTATCACACTGATTGATTTGCAAATGTTGAACCACACTTGCATCCCAGGGATAAATCCCACCTGGTCATGGTGGATAAACTTTTTAATGTACAGTTGCATCCTGTTAGCTAGAATCTTGTGAAGAAACTTGGCATCCATATTCATCAGGGATATTCATCTGAAATTCTCCCTTTTGATAGGCTGTTTGCCTGGTTTGAGGATCAAGTTAATGCTGGCTTCATATAAAGTGTCTGGAAGTTTTCCTTCTGTTTCTCTTTTTTGAAACAACTTCAGGAGAATAGGTATTATTTCTTCTTTGACTGTTTGGAAGAATTCCCCAGGAGATCCATTAAGTCCTGAACTCTTGCTTTTTGGCAGGTTTTTAATCACTGCCTCAATCTTGTTACTAGATATTGGTCTATTCAGGTTGTCAATTTCTTCCTGTTGCAGTCTTGGACGTTGATAGGTTTACCAGGAATACATCCGTTTCTACTAGGTCGTTTAATGTATTGGCCTATAGCTGCTAATAATTTCTGATGATTGTATCTATTTCCTTGGTATTAGTAATGAGCTCCCCTTTTATTGATAATTTGATTAATTTGGGTCTTTTCTCTTTTCCTTTGGTTTAGTCTGACTAATGGTTTATATATCTTATTATTTTTTTTCAAAGAACCAGCTTCTAGTTTCGTTAATGCATTCCACTGTATCTCTTGTATCTAACTCATTGATCTCTTCTCTAATCTTAATTATATTCCTTTTTGTGCAGGGGGTAGGAAAAATTTGTTGTTGATTCTCCAGTTCTTTAAGTTGTAAAGAGAGTTTGTGTACTCGAGCTGTTTCCATTTTTTTGAGTGAGTCTTGGATGGACAAATCTGTCTTCATTTTCATTGGTTTCCATGAATTGTTTAAGTTATTCTTTGATTTCCTGGTTGATCCAAATATTCTTGAGCAGGATGCTCTTGAGCTTCCAAGTGTTTGAATTTCTTCCAAACTTTTCCTTGTGGTCGAATTCCAGTTTCAAAGCATTGTGGTCTAAGAATATGCAGGGAATAATCTTAATCTTTTGTTATCAGTTGAGTTCTGATTTGTGACTGAGTGTATGGTCTATTCTGATGAAAGTTCCATGTGCACTTGAGAAGAATGAGTCTTCTGTTGTTGTTTTTTTTTTTAATTTTATTTTTATTCTTTGCCCAAGGGGTACAGGTCTGTGAATCATCAAGCTTACATCTTTCACAGCATTCACCAAAGCACAAACCCTCCCCAATGTCCATAACCCATAACTCTGATTCACCCTATCCCTACCCTCCCACCCCCCAGTAACCCTCAGTTTGTTTGGTGAGATTAGGAGTCTCTTATGGTTTGTCTCCTTCCCCATCCCATCTTGTTTCATTATTTTTCCCTCCCTACCCCCCACA
>LNAC01000616.1:897039-917005 GCA_002007465.1 Ailurus styani
TTCTTCTTCTTCTTCTTCTTCTTCTTCACATTTATTGTCCATCTTCCATATGCAAGAAACCAAAGATTTTTTTCCTTTGAGGAATGATCTGGGAAGGCTATGACTCTCAGTTTAGCAGAAGTAACTTACGATTATTATTTAGCAGTGATTGTTTTTGGAGATAAAAAATTGAAAAGTGGATTTTATGTCCATGCCATGTTGATTCAGAATTTCTGTTTTCAGGTTTCATTTATTTTTTTTATTTTTTCATTATATTCAATTAGCCAACACATAGTACATCATAAGTTGTTGTTGTAGTGTTTAATGATTCATTAGTTGTATATAACACCCACTGCACATCCCAACATATGCCATCCTTAATACCCATTATCCAGTAACTCCATTCCCCCATGCCCTTTCCTTCTGTAACCCTCAGTTTTTTCCCTGGAGTCCAGAGTCTCTCATTGTTTTTCTCCCTCTCTGATTTCTACCCATTCAGTTTCCCCTTCCTTCCATTGTGGCCTTCTGCTCTACTCCTTATGTTCCACATATGAGTGAAACCATATGATAATTGTCTTTCTCTGCTTGACTTATTTCACTTAGCCTAATCCCCTCCAGTTCCATCCATGTCAATGCAAAAGGTAGATATTCATCTTTTCTGATGGCTGAATAATATTCCATTGTATATATGTACCATATCTTCTTTATAGATTCATCTGTTGAAGGGCATCTCAGTTTCGTCCATAGTTTGGCTATTGTAGACATTGTTGCTATGAACATTGGGGTGTATGTGACCCTTCTTTTCACTACATCTATATCTTTGGAGTAAATACTCAGTAGTGCAATTGCAGGGTCATAGGGTAGCTCTATTTTTAACATCTTGAGGAACCTCCATACTGTTTTCCAAAGTGGCTGTAGCAGCTTGCATTCTCACCAAAAGTTCAAGAGGGTTCCACCTTCTCCACAACCTCACCAAAACTTACTATTCCCTGTCTTGTTAATTTTGGCCATTCTAGCTGTTGTGAGGTGGCATCTCATTGTGATTTTGATTTGTATTTCTCTCATGGCTAATGATGTTGAACATATTTTTATGTGTCTGTTAGCCATATGTATATCTTCATTAGAGAAATGTCTGTTCATGTCTTCAGCCCATTTATTGACTGGATTAATTGTCTTTTGGGTGTTGAGTTTAAGAAGTTCTTTATAGATTTTGGATACTAGCTCTTTATCCAAAATGTCATTTGCAAATATCTTCTCCCATTACATGGCCTGCCTCTTAGTTTTATTGACTTTTTCCTTTGTTGTGCAAAATCTTTTTATCTTGATGAATTCCCAAAAGTCCATTTTTGCCTTTGTTTCCCTTGCCTTTAGAGACATATCTGGAGAGAAGTTGTTGTGTCCAAGTCAAAGAAGTTACTGCCTATGTTCGTCTCTAGGATTTTGATGATTCCTGTCTCGCATTGAGGTCTTTCATCCATTTTGAGTTTATCTTTGTGTATGGTGTAAGAGAATGGTCTAATTTCATTCTTCTGCATATGGTTGTTCAGTTTTCCCAGCACCATTTATTGAAGAGACTGTCTTTTTTTTCCATTGGATGTTCTTTCTTGCTTTGTCAAAGATTAGTTGACCATAGAGTTGAGGGTCTATTTCTGGGGTCTCTGTTCTGTTCCATTGATCTGTGTGTCTGTTTTTGTCCCAATACCATTCTGTTTTGATGACTATGGCTTTGTAATATAGCTTGAAGTCAGGCATTGTGATGTCCTGAGCTTTCGTTTTCTTTTTCAACATTCCCCTGATTATTCAGCGTCTTTTCTGGTTCCACACAGATTTTAGGATTATTTTTTCCAGCTCCTTGAAAAATGTCAATGATATTTTGATAAGGATTGTATTGAAAGTGTACACTGCTCTGACATAAACCTTTTAATAATGTTTATTTTTCCAATCCATGAGCATGGACTGCTTTTCCATCTTTTTCTGTCTTCCTCAATTTTTTTCCTAAATGTTCTGTAGTTTCTAGCATATAGATCCTTTGCCTTTTTGTTAGGTTTATTCCTACATATCTTTTGGTTTTTTGAGCTGTTGTAAATGAAGTTGATTCCATAATTTCTCTTTCTGAAGTTACATTAATAGTGTATATAAGTGCAACTGATTTCTGTGCATTGATTTTGTATCTTGCCACATGCCTAAATTGCTGTATGAGTTATAGAAACTTGGGGTTGGAGTCTTTTGGGTTTTCCACTTAAACTATTATGTCACCTATGAAGAGAGTTTAACTTCTTCTTTGCCAATCTGAATGCCTTTGGTTTCTTTTTGTTGTTCGATTGCTGAGGCTAGGACTTCCAGTACTATGTGCAACATTAATGGTGAGAGTGGGCATCCTTGTCGTGTTCCTGTTTTTAAGGGAATAGTTCTGTTTTTCCCCATTGAGAATTATATTCGCTATGGGCTTTTTATAAATGGTTTTTATGACATTGATGAATGTTCCCTACATCTCTGTACTTTGATGAGTTTTAATTAGGAAAGGATGCTGTGTTTTGTCAAATGTTTTTTCTTCATTGATTGAGAAGATCATATGGTTCTGTTTTTCCTTTTCTGATGTGCTCTATCATACTGATTGATTTGTGAATGTTGAACCAGGCTTGAATCCCAGGAATAAGTCCCACCTGGTCATGGTGAACAATCATTTTAATGTACTATTGGATCCTATTGCCTAGAACCTTGTTGAGTATTTTGGCATCCGTGTTCATCAAGAATATTGATTCATAATTCTCCTTTTTGATGGGGACTTTCTCTGGTTTTAGGATCAAGGTAATCCAGACCTCATAGAAGGATTTTGGAAATTTTCCTTCTATTTCTATTTTTTTTAAACAGCTTCAGTAGAATAGATATTATTTCTTCCTTAAATGTTTGTTAGAATTCCCTTGGGAAGCCATCTAGTCCTGGACTCTCATTTGTTGTGAGGTTTTTGATTACTGCTTCAATTTCATTAGTGGTTATTCATCTATTCAGATCGTCTATTTCTATGTTCATATAATTGTTTGTATTTATGCAGTGTTTGTTGTGATCTCTTTTCTTCCCCCCCTTTTTTATAAATAAGGCTGGCCAGTGGTTTATTGATTTATTAATTCTTTCAAAGAACCAGTTTCTACTTTTGTTGATCTCTTCTACTCTTTTTGTCATTTCTATGTCATTGATTTCTACTCTAATCTTTATTATTTGTTGTCTCCTGCTTGGATTAGGCTCTATTTGCTGTATTTTCTATAGGTCCTTTAGATTTAAGGTAAGCTTATGCATTTGGGATTATTCTACTGCTTTGAGAGAGGTTTAGATAGCTATGTATTTCCCCCTTAGGGCTGCATTTGCAATATCCCATAGGTTTTGGACCAATGTGTTTTCATTCTCATTAGTTTCCATGAATTGTTTAAGTTCTTCTTTAATTTTCTGGCTGACCAAATCATTCTTTAGGAAGATGCTCTTTAACTTCCACATATTTGAACTCCTTTCACATTTCTTCTTGTGGTTGATTTCCAGTTTCAAAACACTGTGGTCTGAAAATATTCAGGGGATGATTTCAAACTTTTGGTATCTGCTGAGACCTGATTTGTGACCCATTATGTGTTCTATTCTGGTGAAAGTTCCCTGAACACTTGAGAAGAATGAATATCCTGTTGTTTTAGGCTGGCATGCTCTGTATATATCTACAAAGTCAATGTGGCCCAATATGTCATACAAAGCTCCTGTTTCTTCATTGATCTTCTGCTTAGATGATCTGTCCATTGCTGTGAGTGGAGTGTTGAGGTCTCCTATTATTAATTTATTAGTATCCTTATGTTTCTTTATTTTTTTATTAATTGGTTTATATATTTAGCTGCTCATATGTTGCAGGATTAAATATTTACCATTGTTGGATGGATCCTTTAAGTATGATATAGTGTCCCTCTACATCTCTTACTACAGTCTTTGGTTTAAAATCTAATTTGTCTAATACAAGAATTGTTACCCCAATTTTCTTTTGAGGTCCGTTGGCATGGTAAATTATTCTCCATCCCCTTATTTTCAGTGTGGGGGTTACTTTAGTTTCAAAATGAGTCTCTTGTAGACAGCATATGGATGGGTTCTTCTTTTTTATCCAATCAGACACCCTGTGTCTCTTGATGGAGGCACTCCGCCTGTTCACTTTGAGAATAACTATTGAAAGATACGAACTTAGCGCCATTGTATTGCCTGTAAGGTCCCTGTTTGTGTATGTTTTCTGTTTCTTTTTGGTCTATGTGACTCGTGGGGTTTCTCTTTGTTTACAGAATTCCCTTTAATATTTATTCTTGTAGGGCTGGCTTGGTTGTCACACATTCTTTCAATTTCTGCCTGCCCTGAAAGCCCTTTATCTCCATCTGTTCTGAATGACAGTATTTCTGGGTAAAGTATTCTTGGCTGCAATTTCTTTTCATTTAGTACCCTGAATATGTCGCACCAGCCCTTTCTGGCTTATAAGATCTCTGTGGACAATTCTGATGTTATTCTGATGTTCCTCCCTCTGTATGTAGGAAATATCTTCCTGTTAGGTGCTCTAAGGATAGCGTCCTTGGCTCTAAGATATGCAAGATTCTCTACTATATGTCATCAGGGTGTTGCTCTCTTTTTATTGATTTTGGGAGGAGTCCTCTCTGCCTCTTGAACTAGAAGGCTTGCTTTCTTCTCCAAATTAGGGATGTTCTTGGCTATGATTTGCTAAAATATTACATCTAGTCTTCTCTATCTCTCCACCCCTTGGGAATCCCAATTATTCTGACACTGGAGCATTACATGGTGTCATTGAGCTCTCTAAGTGTAATCTCAGGTGTCACTAGCTGCTTATCCCCTTTTTCTTCATTTTCCTTCCTTTCTATCAGCTTATTTTCTAGGTCCTTATTTCATTTTATGCCTCATTTACCCTGGCTGTTAGGTATCCAGTTTAAAGAGCATTTCATTCATAGCATTTTTAAGTTCAGCCTGATTAGATCTCATTTCTGCCCTTAGAGATTTTATATTGTCACTCATGCTCTTTTCAAGCCTAGCTATTGACTTCATGATTGCTATCCTGAAGTCTGTCTCTGACATCTTAATTGTATCCATATCCATTTGTTCTATGTCAGAAGACATTGTCTTTGGTTCTTTTATTTGTTAGGAGTTCCTCCTCCTAGTCATTCTGTCTTTGGATTGTTGAACAAATGGACAGAGTCCAAAATACCAACCATGACCTAAAGCAGATGCACCCTAGGAAAATTTGGGGTGGTTAGGCCACCAAAAAAACAAAGCCAAAACAAAACACAAGAACAAATTTAAATAATTAAAAAATTTATATATATAATAAATACAAAATAATATCATATATAATTATATATATTATTATATATAATATATTGTATCATATATTTAATATAGTATATATAATTATATCATATAAATCATATTGTATATATTATATATAATATATAATATATTATAAATAATAGTACGATTATATGTAATCATGTTATATTATAATATAATTATATATTTATCAATTATAATATAATTATATATCATATATAATACATGATATATAATCATATGTATGATTATATATAATATATGATTATATATGAATATATTATATATATAATGGAAAATAAAGGAAAAAGGGGGAGGGAATGGAGGCCTATTATCTCTCAGTGTTGACAAAACAGGGAGTTTCAGTTGTTCCTCAGTGTATTTTGTTCTGTGTGTTAGCGGACACTATGTCCCAAAATCAGTAGGAAATGAAACTTGTGTATATAAAAAGGTAAAACTCAATAGAGTGAAGAAAGGGCTAAAATAAAGCATACATCTATAAAAAATAGGTGTGTAAAAATACAAGTTAATAAGCACCTATGCAAAAATGAGTTGGTATAATAGATACCTACCTGAAATGAGGAGAATGTAAAAGGAAGAATATAGAAGTGGAAAATGGTATGAGAAATGTAAAAAGACAGAAAGAAAGAAAGAAAGAAAGAAAGAAAGAAAGAAAGAAAGAAAGAAAGAAAGAAAGAAAGAAAGTGGAATGGAAAATTATATCTGAAAAGTAAACAAATTATGAATCCACACCCAGAGGACTGCAATATAAAATTTTCCTTTTGTATTGGGATTTTACCGTCTTGTAGGATCCAAAGGATTGTCATCCACCTGTTCTTCCAGCCTGTCTGGGGATGGGGCCTGCTGCTCTGTTTCTCAGTTCATCCTGCCTGTGTGGAGTTGCCCCACCCTCTCTCTGGGGGATGGGCTCAATTGAAACAGGACTTCTGGGTGTCTTTTGTAACCTGGGGCCTTTCTGTGTCTTTTCATGGGATCTGAGCAACAGTGGCCACAGCCAAACCTCTGGTCCAGAGTATATAATTCACAGTTTTCCCTCTTTAATAAACTCCCTAGGATAGAGAATCTCTCCTTCCCCTTGTGCAGCTGAATACTGCAGTCTTCGGAGGTGCAGTGAGATGGTCTTAGTGGAAACCAGAACTTTTATTGGCTTTTGTTGTCCAGGGCATTTGCATGCCTTTTCAAGGGATCAGAGCAAAAATGTCCACAGCCAAACCTCTGGCCCAGAGCAGAAAATTTGCTGTCTAACCTTTTTAATAAGCTCTGCAGGACAAATAGTCTCCACTTCTGC
This sequence comes from Ailurus styani, assembly GCA_002007465.1. Taxonomy (NCBI): domain Eukaryota; kingdom Metazoa; phylum Chordata; class Mammalia; order Carnivora; family Ailuridae; genus Ailurus; species Ailurus styani. Next base: position 903,677 of record LNAC01000616.1, read on the forward strand.
TGTGCCACTGAAAATCACAGCTTGACTCAGATGATCTTAAATAATGTTTAATATGTGTGTTTAGATAAATATGTGTTTGGTGGTGGTGTGAGAGGGGGTTAGAGGTTGTAGTTTAACAAGACATAAAGATACATACTTATTTATGACTTGTATGGAAAGCATGGCTGAAATTGGAAGGTCATAATATAGAAGAATTCCAGAGAAGTTGGAGGAACATGGACTAGGTGAGGATTCTGGATTTGATTACGAGTCCTGCTATTAACTAACCATGTGATCTTAAAGAAATTGTCAATTTCTGAGCACCAGATGTATACTTACAGGAAAAGGCAGGGAAGTTAGAGGAAATTCACATAAATGTATACACGATCACATATCTATATCTATATCTCTATATCTATATCTCCTCCAGATTTATTAATTCATTTCCTATTTCAGTACAAGGCCTTCTTGGTGGTGTCCCTCTTTTATCCCAGGGATCAAAACAGGGATGAGAGTAATAGCTCCCTTTGCTTTTGATGTTTTCCCTACACCTAATATCCCTGTTTTTCTGGAAGTTTGATCAAGAGAAGAGAAGCCAGGACACATAATTGAAGACTTTCCTCTCCTACCTGTCTTTCTTCTCCTCTCAACTCCAACATTAGTAGACAAACCTGGATTTTTTTCTTCCTCCATCTTGCATATATATCTCACATATATTCTTTTCCTTCATACAGAAGTGATATTTTCCATGTCACTCTCCCTTCAGAATATAAGCATGGAAAGGTAGCAAAGACAAAAACCAGGTTTGACATAAGGAAAGATCCAAAATGATCATCATTAATATTTAGTGCCCAGATAAATAATTATGCTTCCATTAAAAGAATATATGCTTACCTTGGTGCCCTTTTTCTAAGAAACTATTTTATAATCTACATCACTAATTCTTTTTCATCCTTAACTAAGTAGACTCTTACCCAAAATGAATTATCTCTAGATCTGTTCTAGTTTATTATACATAGTGCCTGAGTTATTGCTTCTAAGATTAGACTGTCTTCCTAAAAATTTATTATCCATGTAAGTAGACCTAGTAGGTAACTTCCATGTCCTTCTATATCTTTAAATTAATTATAAGGAATCTACCTCTGAAAACATTTTTAAAAAATATTTTACTTATTTATTTGAGAGAGAGAATGAACAGAGGGGGCAGGGGCAGAGGAAGAGGGTGAGGGACACAGGGCTCAATCACAGGACCCTGAGATCATGACTTAAGCCAAAGGCAGATGCATAACTGACTGAGCTAACAAGGCTTCCCTATAGACACTTTTTTTTTTCATATTCTGTCCTCAAAGTGACTGTGTTCTGTAGGGTATGTATCCAGCCAGTAACACAGCTGTATTTTGCATATGCATTCTTATGAATACTGGACAAACACCTACATTCTATGTGGTCAAAATTTACATATTCACACACATACACAAGCTACTCTGATATGCAAAGAAAATGTGACTCTATTGCTTCCTCTATTTCTTTTTTTTTTAATTTATTATTTGCACCAGGGTTACAGGTCTATGAATCATCACTCTTATACCTTTCATAGCACTCACCATAGCCATAACCCCCCAATGTACATAACGCATCCACCCTATCCCTACCCTCACACTCCCAGTAACCCTCAGTTTGTTTTGCGAGATTAAGAGTCTCTTATGGTTTGTCTCCTTCCCAATCCCATTTGTTTCATTATTTTTCCCTCCCTAACCCCAACGACACCCCACACTGCCCCTCAAGTTCCTCGTCCCAGACAGATCATAAAATTGTCTTTCTCTTATTGACTTATTTTGCTTAGCATAATACCCTCTAGTTCCATCCATGCCTTTGCAAATGGCAAGATTTCTTTTCTTTTGATGGCTGCACAGTATTCCATTATATATATATATATATATATGTATATATGTATATATGTATATATATGTATATATGTATATATATGTGTATATATGTATATATATGTATGTGTATATATATATATATATATACACCACATATATATGTATATATATGTATATATATACCACATACTGTGGACATTGCTGCTATAAACATTCGGGTGCATGTGCTCCTGAGGATCACTACATTTGTATCTTTAGGGTAAATACCCAGTAGTGCAATTGGTGGGTCGTAGGGTAGCTCTATTTTCAACATTTTGAAAACCTTCATACTGTTTTCCAGAGTGGCTGGACCAGCTTGCATTCCCACCAACAGTGTAGGAGGGTTTCCCTTTCTCCGCATCCTCACCAACATCTGTCATTTCCTGACTTGTTAATTTTAGCCATGAATTTTAGCCATTCATGGTGTGAGGTGATATCTCACTGTACTTTTGATTTGTATTTCCATGATGCTGAGTGATGTTGAGAAGTTTCTCATGTCTCTGTTGGCCATTTGTATTTCTTCTTTGGAGAAATATCTCTTCATGTCTTTGGCCCATTTCTTGACTGGGTTATTTGTTTTATGGGTGTTGAGTTTGAGAAGTTCTTTATAAATTTTGAATACAAGCCCTTTATCTGATATGTCATTTGCAAATATCTTCTCCCATTCTGTCAGTTGTCTTTCGGTTTTGTTGACTGTTTCCTTTGCTGTGCAAAAGCTTTTAATGTTGATGAAGTCCCACTAGTTCATTTTGGCCCGTGCTTCCCTTGCTTTTGGTGATCTTCATAGGAAGAAGTTGCTACAGCTGAGGCAAAAGAGGTAGCTGCCTGTGTTCTCCTCAAGGATTTTGATGGATTCCTTCCTCACACTTAGGTCTTTAATCCATTTTGAGTCTATTTTTGTGTGTGGTGTAAGGAAGTGATCCAGTTTCATTTTTCTGCATGTGGCTGTCCAGTTTTCCCAACACCATTTGTTGAAGAGACTGTCTTTTTTCCACTGGACATTCTTTCCTGCTTTGTAAAAGATTAGTTGACGATGGAGTTGAGAGTCCAGTTCTGGGCTCTCTATTCTGTTCCACTGATCTATGTGTCTGTTTTTTTGCCAGATGGCTTTGATGATTTTGAGGTATGTACTCTCTATGACTACACTGTGAAGATTTTTCATCAAGAAAGGGTGCTGTACTTTGTCAAATGCTTTTCCAGCATCTATTGAGAAGATCATATGGTTCTTGTTCTTTCTTTTATTAATGTCTTGTATCACATTGATTGATTTGCAGATTGTAAACCAACCTTGCAGCCCAGGAATATATCCCACTTGGTCGTGGTGAATAATCCTTCTAATGTGCTGTTGGATCTTATTGGCTAGGATTTTGTTGAGGATTTTTGCATCCGTGTTCATCACGGATATTGGATTGTAATTCTCCTTTTTGATGGGGTCTTTGCCTGGTTTTCAGTTCAAAGTAATACTGGCCCCATAAAATGACTTTGGACGTTTTCGTTCCATTTCTATTTTTTTGGAAATTTTCAGGAGTATAGGTATTAATTCTCCATTAAGTGTTTGGTAGAATTCCCCTGGGAAGCCGTCTGTCCATGGGCTCCTGTTTTTTTGGGAGATTTTTGATGACTGTTTTAATCTCCTTATGTGTCTATTCAGGTTTTCAATTTCTTCCTGGTTCAGTTTTGGTAGTTTATATGTCTCTAGGAATGCATCCATTTCTTCCAGATTGTCAAATTTGCTGGTGTAGAGTTGCTCATAATATGTTCTTATAATTGTTTATATTTCTTTGGTGTTGGTTGTGATCTCTCCTTTTTTCATTCATGATTTTATTAATTTGAGTCCTTTCTCTTTTCTTTTGAATAAGTCTGGCTAGGGGTTTACCAATCTTATTAATTCTTTCAAAGAACTAGGTCCTAGTTTCGTTGATTTGTTCCACTGGTGTTTTGGTTTCTATTTCATTGATTTCTGCTCTGATCTTTATTATTTCTCTTCTCCTTATGGGTGTAGGCTTTCTTTTCTGATCTTTCTCCAACTCCTTTAGATGTAGGGTTAGGTTGTGTACTTAAGACCTTTTTTGTTTCTCGAGAAAGGCTTGTATTGCTATATACTTTACTCTCAGGCCTGCTTTTGCTGTGTCTCAAAGATTTTGAATAATTGTGTTTTCATTTTCATTTGTTTCCATATTTTTTAACGATTTTATTTATTTATTTGACAGAGAGAGATTAAAAGTAGGCAGAGAGGCAGGCAGAGAGAGGAGGAAGCAGGCTCACTGCTGAGCAGGGATCCCAATGCAGGCCTCGATCCCAGGACCCTGAGATCATGACCTGAGCCGAAGTCAGAGGCTTTACCCCACTGAGCCACCCAGGCGCCCTCCATAAATTTTTTTTTTAATTTTTCTTTAATGTCTAGGTTGATCCATTCATTCTTTACTAGAATGCATTTTAGCCTCCATGTATTTGAGTTCTTTCCAACTTTGCTCTTGTGATTGAGTTCTAGTTTCAGAGCATTATGGTCTGAAAATATGCAGGTAATGATCCCAATCTTTTGGTACTGGTTGAGACCCCATTAGTGACCCAGAATGTGTTCTATTCTGGAGAATGTTCCATGTGCAGTAGAGAACAATGTGTATTCTGTTGCTTTGGGATGGAATGTTCTGAATATATCTGTGATGTCCAACTGGTCCCGGGTAGCATTTAAAGCCTTTATTTCCTTGTTGATCTTTTGCTTCAAGGATTTGTCCATTTCAGTAAGGGGGTTGTTAAATCCCCTACTATTATTGTATTATTGTCAATGTGATTCTTTGATTTTGTTATTAATTGGCTTATATAATTGGCTGATCCCATGTTAGGGGTATAGATACTTAAAATTGTTAGATCTTCTTATTGGGCAGATCCTTTAATTATGACATAGTGTCCTTCCTCATCTCTCATGATATTCTTTGGCTTAAAATCTAATTTATCTGATATAAGGATTGCTCCTACAATTTTCTTTTGATGTCCATTGGCATGGTAAATTGTTTTCCACTCCCTCACTTTAAATTTGGAGGAATCTATTGGTCAAAAATTAGTTTCTTGTAGACAGCATATCCATGCGTCTTGTGTTTTTATTCATTCTGATACCCTATGTCTTTTAGTTGGGGCATTCAGTCCATTTACATTCAGGATAACTATTGAGAGATATGAATTTAGAGCCATTGTATTTCCTGTAAGGTGCCTGTTACTGTATATTGTGTTTCTTCCTTTCTGGTCTATGGTTCTTTTAGGTTCTCTTTACTTAGAGGACCCCTTTCAATTTTTCCCATAGGGCTGGTTTGGTGTTTGAAAATGCCTTTCTTTTTTGTTTTTCCTGGAAGATTTTTATCTCTCCTTCTATTTTCAATGACAGCCTAGCTGGATATAATATTCTTGGCTGCATATTTTTCTCATTTAGTGCTCTGAATATATCATGCCAGCTCTTTCTGGCCTGCCAGGTCTCTGTGGATAGGTCTGCTGTCAGTCTAATATTTCTACCTATGTTATAGACCTCTTGTCTTGCTTCTTTCAGGATTTTCTCTCTGTCACTAAGACTTGTAAGTTTTACTATTAGATGACAGGGTGTGGACCTACTTTTATTGATTTTGAGGGGGGTTCTCTGTGCCTCCTGGATTTTGAAGCTTGTTCCCTTTGCCAGATTAGGGAAATTCTGTATTAAGATCTGCTCCCATATACCTTCTGGCCCTCTCTCTCTCTCTTCCTCTTCTGGGATCCCAATTATTCTAATATTGTTTTCTCTTATGGTATCACTTATCTCTTGAATTCTCTCCTCATGGTCCAGTAGTTGTTTGTCTCTCTTTTCCTCCGCTTCTTTATTCTTTGACATTTTGTCTTCTAAATCACTAATTTTGTCTTCTGCCTCATTTATCCTAGCAGTAAGAGCCTCCATTTTTGATTGCACCTCATTAATAGCTTTTTTTATTTCAGCTTGGTTATATTTTAGTTCTTTTATTTCTCCAGGAAGGATTTTTATTTCTCTAGAGAGGGCTTTATTATCTTCCATGGTTTTTTTGAGCCCAGCCAGCACCTTAAGAATCGTCATTGTGAACTCTAGTTCTGTCATAATACTAATGTCCTCATTGATTAGGTCCCTAGCCGTCATTAGTGCCTCTTGTTCTTTTTTTTGTGTTGATTTTTTTCTGCCTTGTCATTTTATGAAGATAAGAATAGATGGATGAGAGAAGAAAATACTAAATTATAGCAATGACCCCAGAGAAATATTCACTAACCTACTCAGAAGAGAGCTAGAACTGGGGAGAAAAGAAAGAGGGAAAAAAACCAAAAAAACCCAAAATCAAACAAACAAAAACTGAAAATAATTAAATAAATAAATAAATAAAAACAAATCCTATATCTACATCTATATTATCTATTTCTATATCTATCTCTGTCTCTGACTCTATGTCTATGTCTATGTCTATGTCTATCTCTATCTATTAGATTGGTGAATTGAACAGACCCTATATGTACACCAAAAATAAGGTTAAATACAATGAAGGGATAAAATATGACTATAACAATGAATATTTAAAACGATTAAAAAGCGTTGATATAATTGTTAAAAACGTTAAAATAGGAAAAAGGAAAAAAATTTAAATGAAAAGAGTAAGAAAGAAAAGAAAACAAATTCAAGGAATTTAACTTTGAACAACTAAAGAATCATGGGAAAAAGCCATTAATTCTCTGCATTGCTTTCCCCTAGCTCCAGAGTTCCACAATTCTCGGCAATCTTGAACTTTGCTTTGGTTGGATGTTTTTTTTTCTGGTCTTCTGGGGGAGTGGCCTGTTGCTATGATTCTCAAGTGTCTTTGCTGGAGGCGGAATCGCACTGCCCTCACCAGGGGCCAGGCTAAGTAATCAGCTTGGGTTCACTCTCAGAGCTTTTGTTCCCTGAATGCTTTCCATACTGCGTTGAAGGACATGACTGAAAATGGCAACACCCAGTCTCCGACCCAGAGGAGTTGAGAGCTCGGAGCCTCAGTCCTCAGTGCACCTCAGAGAAAAACAGTCCTTCCCTCCCATGTCCCTGGTCTCCAGCCCTGCTCTGAACTCACCCAGTTGGTGACTGAGCATCTCTATCTCTGGGGTGGGCCCCATTTATAATCTCCAAAGTATTTTTCTGAAGCAAAATTAGATGATTGTAGGCAAAGGTGGATACAGGAAAACCAGATAGAAGTCTACTGCAATAATCCAAGTGACACATGATGGTATTTAGACTGGGTGCAGGCAGTGAAAATGTTGAAAAATAGTCATTTTCTGGATATATCTTGAAGAGAAAGTTAATAGAATGTCCTAATGGCTAGTGCATGAGTTATGAAACAAAGGAGTCAAGAATGACTTCAAGATGCTTTAGTCTTATAACCTGAAATAATGAAGTGATAAGAAAGAATGTGAGTCTCTTTAGTTTGGATCAACTGAACTTCATATGTTCAAATTAAGGCATGTTATGTTTAAGATGTCTTTTTATTCCTTATGCTCCACAAGTAAGTGAAACGATATGATAATTGACTTTCTCTTCTTGACTTATTTCACTCAGCATAATCTCCTCCAGTCCTGTCCATGTTGATACGAAAGTTGGGTGTTCATCCTTTCTGTTTGCTGAGTAATAGTCCATTGTGTATATGGACCATATCTTCTTTATCCATTCGTCTGTTGAAGGACATCTCAGCTCTTTCCACAGTTTGGCTATTGTGGACATTGCTGCTATGAACATTGGGGTACATATGGCCATTCTTTTCACTACATTGATATCTTTGGGGTAAATACCCAGTAGTGCAATTGCTAGGTCATAGGGTAGTTCTATTTTTAATTTTTTGAGGATTTTCCACACTGTTTTCCAAAGTGGATGCACCAACTTGCATTCCCACTGACAGTGAAAGAGGGTTCCCCTTTTTCCACATCCTCTCCAACACTTGTTGTTTCCTGTCCTGTTGATTCTGGCCATTCTAGCTGGTGTAAGGTGGTATCTCAATGTGGTTTTGATGTGAATTTCCCTGATGGGTAATAATGATGAACATTTTTTCAGGTGTCTGTTAGCCATTTGTATGTCTTCTTCGGAAAGTGTCTGTTCATGTCTTCTGCTCATTTTTGATATGATTATCTGTTTTTTGGGTGAGGAGTTCTTTATAGATCTTGGATATCAGCCCTTTGTCTGTAGTGTCATTTGCAAATATCTTCTCCCATTCCATGGGTTGCCTTTGTTTTTTTGACTGTTTCCTTTGCTGTGCAGAAGCTTTTTATTTTGATGAAGTCCCAAAAGTTCATTTTTGGTTTTGTTTCCTTTGTTTTTAGAGACATTTCTTTAAAGAAGTTGCTGTGGAAGACATTAGGAGATGGAAAGGAAAAGTGAATTCAGGTAAATCAGAGGGGAGACAAAAGATGAGAGACTGTGGATTCTGAGAAACAAACTGAGGGTATGGAGGGGAGGGAAGTAGTGAGATGGGAGAGCCTGGTGGTGGGTATTAAGGAGGGGATGTATTGCATCAAGCACTGGGTGTGGTGCATAAACAATGAATCTTGGAACACTGAAAAAAATAAAATAAAATTAACATGTTAAAACCACATTAACAATCAATATAATTTACTATATAAACAGATTAAAAAGTCGATTATCTCAATAGTTGCAAAAAAGGCATAAAAAATAAGATGTCTTTTTATATTTAAATAAAAATATTTAGTAGCCTTTCAAATATTCAAGTCTGGTCTCTAAGGATAAGATTTAAGTTAGAAATATAATGTTTGGAGTCATCAGCATATTAATACATTTTGAAGCCAGGAATGTTTATAAATAACCATGGAGATGAGCATAGCTAAAGAATACAAGAGATAAAATGAGTCCAGTAGATAATGAACATTAAGGGCAAAGCGCCCACAGCTAATTGAGTAGGATGAATATCATGAGCACTTATTTTCTTAAAGATTTTTTATTTATTTATTCGACAGAGAGAGAGAGATCACAAGTAAGCAGAGAGGTACGCAAAGAGAGAGGAGGACTGAGCAGGGAGCCTGATGCAGGGTTTGATAACAGGACCCTGAAATCATGACCTGAGCCAAAGGCAGAGGCTTAACCCACTGAGCCACCCAGGTGCCCCTATCATGAGCACTTAATGTCATGAAAGCCAAGTGAATAATGTATTATGAGATTTCTGTTGAGAGGCCAAGCAAGATAAGGACTGAGAATTTAATATGGGGTTATGCAATGTGAAAGCCAGATATGACATGGTCAAAAGCTGTTTAGGTGGAGTGGCAGAAGCAAAATAAAAATTAATTTTATTTTATTTTTCAGTATTCCAAGATTCATTGTTTATGCACGAACCTAGTTCTCGATGCAATACGTGCTCCCCAGTTTAGACTGACTTACAAGAGAATAGAAGAAAAAAAATAAAGGATATCCAACACTTCATAGGTATTTAACTAAAATGAGGAATAGATAAATGTGGGAGTGGGTGAAGATGTGAAGTCTAAAAAAGTTTAATTTGTTTGTTTTGATTTTAAGATAGGAGGTATATCTGCGTGTTGGTAGAAATAATCTAATAGAGAGGGGAAATGTCATTATAGAGAAAATAAATTAGAGAATTTGTGGACCCTTAGTCTGAAGCAGGTGAATAATATGAAAGATAAAGCATAAGCAGAGGGGTTGGCTTTAAGTTAGAGCACATAGAAGTTTATTTATTACAATAGAATGGAAATGTGAAAGTTTATGGATTTTTTTTTATTATTTTGATTTTTGCAGTTTGAGAATGAATAAGAGTGAGGAAGTGTCTGAGAATTCAGATGAAAAGAAAAAGCATAAAGTTGTCAACAGAGTTAGTAGGAGAGTAGCCAGACAGCATTATGGTCTCAATTGAGGAATTTGTTTATGAATCCAAAGTGCAACTAATCAACATGATTGTTTTTTCCTTCATCAATGGTCACCTATTCTATGTTGTCATGAAATAAAAACTGTTTAATTTAACTTTAGTCCTTGCCCAGGTAGTATGACAGAAAGTGAAAATGATGAAAAAGAGTTAATCTTTCTAAAAACATAGTGATGATTGTGATATAGTGTGCAATTTAAACTGATTAAGAACAAAAGAGTGAGCATCAGTGGCAGGTAAGTTAAGGTAAAAAAATATACTAATCTCAGTAGATTATCATCACTGATATGGCTAAATAAATGGTGGAAACCAGTGCATTGGTGAGAATGAGATGGTGAAACAAGATGTTGTAGCTGGAAAGAGACATTATTAATAGTGACAAAGTCTAGTGGCAGGTAAGTTGAGGTAAAAAATATATACTAACTTCAATAGATTATCATTTCTGATATGGCTAAATTAATGGTGGAAACCAGTGCATTGGTGAGAATGAGATGGTGAAACAAGATGTTGTAGCTGGAAAGTGACATTATTAATAGTGACAAAGTCCAGTTTATAGTTATGGGTCTGAGAAGCTGAAGTAAATATTCAAAAATTTTATTTGAGAGGGCGCCTGGGTGGCTCAGTGGGTTAAAGCCTCTGCTTTTGGCTCAGGTCATGATCTCAGGGTCCTGGGATCAAGGCCGGCATCAGGCTCTCTGCTCAGCAGGGAGCCTGCTTCCCCCTCTCTCTCTGCCTGCCTCTCTGCCTACTTGTGATCTCTCTCTCTCTCTGTGTCAAATGAATAAAGAAAATCTAAAAAAAAAAACACACAAAAACAGAAAAACAAAAAAACAAATAAACAAAAAAAACCCAAAAATTTTATTGGAGAGGAAGAGATTTATTTATTTATTTAAATATGGCTGTCTCAGAAGTAGTTTCTGTTGCTTACAGTATTTCCTTCCCCTCATACGGGTATCACACTTATGTGTCTCTTTGCACATCCCAAGACGTTTTGTTTAAAAGTTTACATCTTATGCAATATATTGTACCAACACTGGATCCTGATACCCTCACCCCCAAGCTTGTTTTTCTTGTTTTTTTTTTAATTTAATGATTTCACTGGACTATTTTAATAAATTTTATTTCCCCTTCATTGTGAAGCTTATAATGTTGCTTTTCCAAGAGTTCAACTTTGGGCATGCTCATAGTCAATCTGGACTGATAGCTGTTTTAGCAGATCTTTGTTGTTATTGTTTAATCTCTTCTTTAAGCTTTTGCCTCTGCTCTTATCACACACACCTATAAGGTTCTGTTAATTGCCAGCTAATGGCTCTACTGATTTTGAAAATTTTGATTTTTGGGAGCACATATTGCTCCCAAATCTAATCTTAATAAATTTCTATTCCTTTTCAGAGTAGTTTTTTGAGTAGTTTAGTGTTTGTTGTTATATCAGCAGGTTTTTTGTAGCTGTTTCATTTCCCTTTTTCTCTCTGGTAAACTAGCTGGCCTATGATTTCTCTTGTTGCTCCAATGAAGCTACCAGCCTCCTCTTGTTTACCATTAAAATCTACATCATTTTAGAGAACATCCTTTATCTTGAATTCACCCCAAATTTGTTTAAAATAAAGCCAGTTTATTTGTGTACAACTTCAGGGCTTTGTTTTCTGGCCCATGTTTCTCCTTAAAGAAAAAATCTCTGTACTTCTGCTTCAGAGCTGGGTTGGAGATGGTAAGTCAATGATGTAAAACTGACCCCATTCCCCACTTTATAAGAAGGACAATTTGCTTGGACAGCAGTCTCAAGTCTTCTCAGTTTTCTTTTCCATTGTTAAACATGTTCCTTGTCAGTGAGCTGAAGCAAGAACAATTAAGACCTTAGTATTTTTAAGCTGTTGCATCTGGAAGTGAACTTTTGCTGTCTAAGTAGTAGCTGGATGAAGTAAAGGAGTGCTTGACCCTGTAGGTCAAACTTAACTTGAATTTAGCTTGCCAAATTTGGAGCTGTAGAGGATGAGAAATACTGATGTCCTATGCTTTCCAGTGAGATATAGTATCCCATAACTGAAGAACTCACTATTAGGAGTATTCAGACTTGCTTCAGGCATGGAGATCTCTTGCTTAACTTCTGTTGGTGGAGGAAGGTCATAGGAGTTAAAGCTTTTATTCAAGTAAAATCTGTTTCCTCTTAAGTCCTATTGAAGGAGTAGATTGGGAAATCTGCATCTTATCTGTAACATAAATCTTCATTTCAGCCCCATTCTTGGAAAGTAGGAGTCTTAAAAGATGTATACTTAATTTAAGTTCCTAGGATTCCCTCCTGAGCATGTTTTGTGTGGTCTAAAATTTATGTAATTTATAATTGCATAGATTTCCAAAATTTATGTTATATGTAATTATGTAATGGATATATTTACATCTGTATCATTTACATGTACTATGTAATTACATATGTATCTTAATATATGTATTGTATGTATATATTTATAACACATATACTATATATACTATATATATTTATAACATATTATTTATATATATATATATATATATATATATATATATATCAACATGAGTTTTCTGGTACAGCATGATGAGAGAGGAGAGAGAGGCAGCTCTTCCCCAACCCACTTCTAATAGTCTCATTAGAAACATAGGGAGAAGGAGTTCTAATTCTTACCATTTGAGATATAAATAAATCTTTTCAGAGGAAATATAAAACCAAGGTCTCCAGCTTTAAAACCCAGGAATAACTCTAGTTCTCATTCCTCCTTGAAATATAAACACATACATCCAGAGAAATAACTCTGTTTTTCTCACTTTGCAAATTATAAATGCCATACATTAATCATAAATTAACCTCTAAAACTTGTATTGATCCCAGGTCCCAAGCTGCACTAAAATTTGCATTAAGAGGCTATAATTTTGTAGAAATGGAAAAATTCTTTATCAACAATGCCATGCACATACAAAATGAAAATTGAGTCCATGCAAATAAAGGACCCCAAACTAAAGCTCCATCTTTTTTTAATAAAGATCTATTTATTTATTTATTTATTTATTTATTTATTTATTTATTTGACAGAGAGACCTTGAGAGAGGGAACACAAGCAGGGGGAGTCTGAGAGAGAGAAGTAGGCTTCCTGCTGAGCAGGAAGCACAATACAGGGCTCTATCTCAGGACCTTGGGATCATGACCTGTGCTGAAGGCAGAGTCTTAAGGAATGAGCCACCCAGGGGCCCCTAAAGCTTTACTGTAAAATTGACTCTTGTTTCAACACCTGTAGAGAGTATTGAGACAGGCTTGGGAAGCTAGATTTTCAGTTGATGAACATAAGCTTCCTCTCCATTTGATTTATAAAGTTCGTTATTTGGTAACCAGTTCAGTTAAGATTCCAATTTTCTATCATGATTTTTTTTCTCATCCTTTCTTCCTTTTTCACAATGTTGCCTGGGTGAATATAAAAGCTTACTGAGGGCGCCTGGGTGGCTCAGTGGGTTAAAGCCTCTGCTTTCGGCTCAGGTCATGATCTCAGGGTCCTGGGATCGAGGCCCATGTCGGGCTC
>LNAC01000616.1:917173-939776 GCA_002007465.1 Ailurus styani
AAAAAAAAAAAAAAAAAAAAAAAGCTTACTGAGTCCTGATGTTGTAAATGAGAGTATCTATGTTCTTGAGCTGATTACTATGCTGATCTACATTTTAGAGTAGCTAATCTGATTATGAGTATACATGAGGCATCCATTTTCTCTTTTTATTGGGGTTCAATTAGTTCAGAAATCTCCAAATCTGCCTTTTATTCTAGTCAGTCTCTGACCTAGATATTCTTACTGCACCAACCTTTCTGGAAAAGTTTTTATCATTCTCATAAGTACTGTATGTTAATTAGGGGAGGGTAAACAAAGAACAATATCTAAAATGTTCTTCTATTTTGGCTTTATATTAAATATATCTAACACATCCCTCCTCTTTGGTATTTTGGTCCAGAAAAGTAAAGCCTGGATATTAACCATCTACAGTCCCTATCTCTTATCTTCCTACATACCAAATCACTGGGAACAGAAAACAGACGCTTCCACTTTCTCTACTATTCACATAAATCTTATTCTCATTTTACCAGAAAAAGGGAGCCAGTTTGCTTCTTTACTGCCACTATTTTTCAGGACATAAATAAACTCACTGTTAGGAAAAGAATAAAACCATTAAAATTATCAATTTCAAGTCAATTTCAGGCGTTTACTAAGAAACTCTTGAACTCTAACACTGGTAAATAGTATTGAATAATAAGAAATTTTTCAGATAACTTTACCCCATACATGCAACTATTCACTCTTCCTTTGTTTAACCTACATTGTGGGATTATTTGTAACTAGTTATATGTTTTTTTCTTTCTTCTTTCTTTCTTCTTTCCTTTCTTTCTTTTTAGAGAGAGAAAGAGAGAGAGAATGTAGGGGGGAGGGGCAGAGGGAGAGGAGGAAGAAGAGAGAGAATCCTAGGCAGGCCCCACACTCAATGTGGAGCCCAGTGCAGGGCTTGAACTCACAACCCTGAGATCATGACCTGAACCAAAATCAAGAGTCAGATGCATAACCCACTGAGTCACCCAGGTGAACCAGTCATCTTTCAATGGAGGCAAACTAAGAGGGTAGGTTTAAAACTTACTTTTATTATAAGTACAACACGATATAATATCCACAAATGTTTCCTTTTTCAACTTATATATGTTTTTTTAAAAAGGCAATATTTTAATCATAAAAATTCTTCTAAATTTTGGGCTATAAACATGTGAATATGTATACTGGATGATATTCCCTCTCTCTCATCTCCAAATTTTAGGAGTCTTAAACGTATTTCAAAAAGTATATGATGAATACTACCTGAATGTCAAAACTGTTGTCCACCTGTCTAAACATAGGAGGTTACATATTATGAAATAAGAATGTATTAAGGAGGAGGAGGGGCAAGATAGCAGAGAAGTGGGAGTCCCTGTTTCAATGGGTTCCCTGAAGTGAGCTAAATAGCTACCACAACACTCTGAACACCCATGAAATCAGCCTGAGAAGTAAGATTATACACATCTGGATCTCTACCGGGGCAGAAAATAATCACCAATGAGGTAAAGCAAGGTGGTAGCACTGGGACTGATATTGGAAGATAAACAGAAGGGGGCGGGAGCCACCAGAAGAGACACACTGGAAGTAATACCCCAATATGAAAGTGCCCTGCACTTGAGTACCAGCATTAACATAGAGTCTGGCTAAAATCACTCAAAAAGAGCAAAAGGTTTTAAGGGGGCAACTAGTGGAATTGGGCCGCCACAGGCATGGTCATAAGCCCATAGTCCCAGGACTGTCACAGCCGGCGACAACCCATGCCTGAGAGAGCCCAGCTGGGGCCCCAGTTCATGGTCCCTGGGCCCGCAGCTCTACACCACCTGGGCTGAGTGCACCCCTGCCCGCACTTGAGAGAGCATGTTGTGGGTGATAACCAGCAGTCTATGAATCCACAGCCATCTCCAACTTGAACCATTGCTGGATTGTGGGCGTGGACCCCAGAGAGCAGTCCCCACAGCTTCCAGGACCCAGCCCCCTGGAACCAAGATCCCTTGCGGTCTTGGTGTCACAGGGGTGAAGAAAGAAGCGGGGACCTTGGGCGACCACTGAGACAGTGACTGTGGGAGGTTGCAGTGTTGGGCAGAGTTTGCAGAGGGGGAGTCTGTGTGTTCTGGACCATCCAGGGGGGAGCACACTGAGACTTCTCTCTAAGGCACAGGACTGGGGGCAGAGTTTTTTTTTCCTCAACCAGCCCTCTGAAAAGCCTCAAAAAGCTTCCCAAGAAAAAAAAAATTCCAAAGAACGAAAACCTAAAAAATCTGTTACCTCAGAACCCAACCCATGGATAGGGTGCAGGGCTACTTAGCCCAAGCAAGACTGACTGAAAAAACAACAGGGCAGTCCCCTCCCCCAGAAGACAAGCCAAAAGAACAAGAGGACAATAATCACAGGGTCCCCATAAAACTGTAAAACCCCAACATCACAGGAAAACAATATATTAAGCTCCCAGTATTGCCGCAAAACCTGTATATTTCACAGATACAACTTATTTTTAAATTCGTTCTCATGTTCTTTAATTTTTTAACCTACTTAACATTAAAACTAGATATTTAATACAACATATTTCATAATAACTTTTTAACTTGAACTTTTTTAATACATATACCTGATTTCTTTTTCTTTTTCTTCTTTTTAATATATATGTAGATAGATAGATAGATAGATAGATAGATAGATAGATAGATATAGATATAGATATAGATATAGGCTTCAAGGTAATACTTTTTCCCTATTCAATACTACCTCTATATATAAGCTAGTTTGAATTTCCCTGTATCTCTGGAAAGTTGAATCCTTTAAAAAAGATAACAAGATACACCTAGGAAGTACTGAAATAAACCTCTTTGCCCACATCAAGGGTTTATAACGATTTTCCCATCTTATTTTTCTAACAGTGTTTCTGTACAGTTGCTTTTGTTTTTGTACCATTTAAATCCTATTCCTGGGGTTCATTTGGGCTTGGTATTTTTTCTTTTTTCTTTCTTTTTTTATTTTTTTAAAGATTTTATTTATTTATTTGACACAGAGAGAGAGATCACAAGTAGGCAGAGAGGCAGGCAGAGAGAGAGGAGGAAGCAGGCTCTCTGCCGAGCAGAGAGCCCGATGTGGGCCTCGATCCAAGGACCCTGAGATCATGACCTCAGCCAAAGGCAGAGGCTTTAACCCACTGAGCCACCCAGGCGACCATCTTTTTTCTTTCTTATGTCTTACATTTGTCAGTCTTTTTGTTTGTTCATTTTTGGTTTATGTACCTTATAAATCTTACTACAGAAACTCATTTTGGCTGTGTTTTTTTCTTTTTTTCCCCTCTCATTTTCTCTTTCTTTTTTTTTTCTTTTCTCTTTCTTTTTGGTGGTGACCTCAGATTACTCGGAAACTTTCCAAGGGGCACCATGATTGGATCGTATTAATATATTCAGCTATTCATCCCCTCAACCACATCTCACCAAAATGACTAAGAGGGAGAACACCCAGAAGAGGAAAAATTCAGAGACTGTGATCTCTGCCACAGAATTACTGGATATGGACATAAAAAATATGTCAGAAATGGAACTCACGGTAAAAATTGTCCAGGCAGTGGGTATATTGGAGAAGACCATTAGAGGTAACACAGAATTTCTAAGGTCAGAAGTGAGAGCTGATCTGGCAGAAGTCAAAAATCAAGGAGATCCAATCTAATCTAAATACTCTAACAGCTAGGATAACTGAAGCAGAAGATCGAATTTGTGATCTAGAAGACAGGCTGATAGAGAAGCAGGATCAGGAGAAGGCATGGAACAAACAACTTAGAACCCATGAAAATAAAATTAGGGAAATTAATGACACCACGGAACGTTCCAATGTCAGAATTATTGGGATCCCTAAGGGGGTGGAGAAAGAGAGAAGACTCAAAGAGGTGGTTAACCAAACACTGGATGAAAATTTCCCTAATCTGGGGAATGGAACAAGTGTTCATATCCTAGAGGCAGAGAGGACACCCCCCAATATCAATGAGTCTAGAAAGATGCCCAGACACTTAATTATGAGACTTACGAATCATAAATTCAGACAAGAGGTCTTAAGGGCAGCTAGGGAGAAGAGATTCCTTATATATAGAGGAAGGACCATCAGAATAACGTCAGACCTGTCCAGAGAAACCTGGCAAGCCAGAAAGGGCTGGCAAGACATATTCAGTGCAATAAAGGAGAAGAACATGCAGCTGAGAGCAATATATCCAGCAAGGCTGACATTCAGACTGGATGGAGAGATAAAGAGCTTTCAAGATCGGCAAGGTTGAAAAGATTAGATTATGTGATGAATATTGGGGGGTTCTATGAAAGAACATTAAGCCCCACTAGTTTAAAGAACCCACAAAATTCAGCCCTTCTCATTTCCAAGACAATGGCTTTGGGAAAACATTCTCCTTGTGTATTCCCCTCTGTGCTCTTCTCTCTTGACCTTCTCAGTGCCCACAGCTTCCTCCCTTTCTCAGCTTCAGTGATCTGGTTCTTCCATAAACCTCATCTCCAAACTTCCTACCTTCTTCAGAATGACCTATTGTCTCCCTTTAGTTGTGGAGCCTGTACTATCTCTCTTCAAGTCTATGTTTGGGGTATTTAGGACGAGTTAAAATGATGTAATTCTGTTTATGGGGCAAGGAAGCTTGGGTTCCTCCTACTATGCTGCCATATGCCTCTATCTTCTCCAAAGAAATTCATCTTAGCCGTAAAGAAAGACATAAGCTGAGCATGAAGTGGTGGAAAGAGGTATTCTATACCAGTGATAAACAAAAGAGAGGACAACTGGTTATATTTATATCAGAAAGAAATAAACTTTCAATCAAAAACTGCCTCAAGACACAGAGAAGAATCTTACATAATAAAAAAGTGTCAATCTCTCAGGGAAATATAATAATTATTAATATATATGCACCTAACATCAGGATACTTAAATCCATAAAGAAAACATTGAAGTCACTGAGGATAAAATGAACAATGCAGCAATAGGAGAAGGCATCAATACTCTACTTCCAATAATGGGTAGAAAAACTAGACAGAAGATCAATTAAAAAATGAGCTTAAAAAACACTATAGAACAAATGGACCTAAGAGACATACACAGAACATACCACACAACAGCAGCAGAATACATATCCTGCTCCAGTACATAAGGAATTTATTTCTGTATATATCATATATTAGGTGACAAAACTAATCAACTCTTTTAAGAAAGATTTAAATTATACCAAAATATACCACAATTGAATGAAACTTAAAATCAATAGAAAAGTGGAAAGTTCATAAATGTGTGGAAATTAAATGATATGAACATTGGGTCAAAGAAGAAATAAAAAATACAATATACCAAAATTTATGGAGTTCTTCATTAATACTACTAAGATGGAAGTGTACTGAAACAGATACCTACATTAAAAAGAAGAAAGATTTATTAAAAAATATTTATTTATTTTAGAACAGTAGAGGAGGGAGAGAATCCCAAGCAGACTCCATGCTGAGAACAGATCCCCACATGGGGCTCAATCCCAGGACTGCAAGATCATGACCTGAACTGAAACCAAGAGTCAAATGCTTAACTTATAATGCCACCCAGATGACCCAGGAAGAAAGTTTCCAAACAAACAAACAAAAAACCCTAATTTTACAATTTAAGGAGCTAAAAACTGGACAAACTAATCTCTAAGTTAGAAGGAAGGAAAGAGCAAACATTAGAGCAGAAATAAATGAAATGCAAAACAGAAAAATAATTATAAAATTAAACTAAGAGGTTTTTAAAAGACCAAAATTGGCAAACCTTTAGGTACACTAATTTAGAAATAAAAGGGTCATGTAAAACTATTATAACTGTATGCCATGAAACTGGATATTATTGAAGGAGTCAATAAATTAATAGACACATTCAACATATCAAGACAGAATAATTAAAAGTTTTTATATCTGAATAGATATACAACTAGAACGGGTATTAAATTAATAATCTAAAATCTCACACAAAGAAGGGCCCATGACCAGATGATTTCCCTTGTAAATTCTACAAAACATCTAAAGAAGAATTAAGGCTAATCCTTAAACTTTATAAAAACGTTGAAGTGGATGCAACATATCTAAACTTTTTTTTAATGAAACCAGCATTACCCTTATACCAAAGCTAGTCAGAAACACCACAAGAAAAGAAAAGTATATGCAAATATACTTGATTAACATAAATACAAAAATCCTCAACCAAATACTAGCAAACATAATTTGTTCACATATTAAAATAGTCTCACACAATGATTAAGTGGGATTTATGGCTCAAATGGAAGGATGGTTCAACATTAAAAAATAATGTGATATGCCACATTGAGAGAATAAAGCATGAAAGTTGCATAATAATCTCAATAGGTTCAGAAACAAATTGACAAATATTAAAACTCTTTTGTGATAAAATTTTTTTTCAACAAACTAGGAATAGAAGGTAACTAACCACAATACAATATGGGCCATATATATAAAAAAAACCCATGGCTGACATCATAATAAGTAGTGAAAGACTGAAAGTTTTTCCTCTAATATAAGGAGCAAAGAAAAAATGCTCACTCTCATCAGTTCTATTCAACATAGCACTGGAAGTTTAAGTTACAGCCAAAAGGCAAGAAAATAAATCAGAAAGAAGAACTAAAACAGTCTTTGTTACAGTATGGTACTGGCACAAAAACAGACACATAGATCAAGGGAACAGAATAGAGAGTCCAGAAATGGACTCTCAACTCTATGGTCAACTAAACTTCGACAAAGCAGGCAAGAATGTCCAATGGAAAAAAGACAGTCTCTTCAACAAATGGTGTTGGGAAAATTGGACAGCCACAAGCAGAAGAATGAAACTGGATCATTTCCTTACACCATACACAAAAAATAGACCCAAAATGGATGAAAGACCTCAATGTGAGACAGGAATCCATCAAAATCCTTGAGGAGAACACAGGCAGAAACCTCTTCGACCTCAGCTGCAGCAACTTCTTCCTAGAAACATCACCAAAGGCAAGGGAAGCAAGAGCAAAAATGAACTATTGGGACTTCACCAAGATCAAAAGCTCTTGCACAGCAAAGAAAATAGTCAACAAAACCAAAAGACAACTGAGAGAATGGGAGAAATGGGAGAAGATATTTGGAAATGTCATATCAAATAAAGGGCTAGTATCTAAAATCTATAAATAACTTATCAAACTCAACACCCAAAGAACAAATAACCCAATCAAGAAATGGGCAGAAGACATAAACAGACATTTCGGTATAGAAGACATCCAATGACCAACAGACACATGCAAAACTGCTCAACATCACTCGGCATCAGGGAAATACAAATCAAATCCACAGTGAGATACCACACCAGTCAGAATGGCTACAATTAACAAGTCAGGAAATGACAGATGTTGGCGAGGATGCAGAGAAAGGGGACCCCTCCCACACTGTTGGTGGGAATGCAAGCTGGTGCAGCCACTCTGGAAAACAGTATGGAGTTTCCTCAAAAAGTTGGAAATAGAGCTACCCTATGACCCAGCAATCGCACTACTGGATATTTACCCTAAAGATGCAAATGTAGTGATCCTAATGGGCACATGCACCCGAATGTTTATAGCAGCAATGTCCACAATAGCCAAACTATGTAAAGAACCTAGTTGTCCATCAACAGATGAATGGATAAAGAAGATGTTGGTATATCTACACAGTGGAATACTATGCAGCCATCAAAAAACCAGAAATCTTGTCATTTGCAACAACATGGATGGAACTAGAGGGTATTATGCTAAGTGAAATAAGTCAATCAGAGAAAGACAAGTATCATATGATCTCTGTGATATGGGGAATTTGAGGGGCAGAACGGGGGGTTGTGGGGGTATGGAGGGAAAAAATGAAAGAAGATGGGATCTGGAAGGAGACAAACTATAAGTGACTCTTAACCTCATGAAACAAACTGAGGGTTATTGAGGAGTGGGAGAGTAGGGATAGGGTGGATGGGTTATGGACATTGGGGAGGGTTTGTGCTATGGTGAGTGCTGTGAAAGGTGTAAGCCTGATGATTCAAAGACCTGTACCCCTGGGACAAATAATACATTATATGTTAAATCGCTTCTTGGCCTTTTGGCTAAGATCAAGTGTAGTATCTGTTCTTATCAGTTTAATACATTATATGCTAATAAAAATAAATAAATAAATAAGTAAACAGTCCTTGTTTTAAGATGGCATAATTTTATATTTAAAAAAATCTAACGATTCCATTAATAAAGCTCTTAGAAATAAAGGACAATTTCAGTGAAGTTTCAGGATACAAAAACTAACTTATAAAAATTAGATGAATCTTTATAAAGTGATAGCGAGATATCTGAAAAAGAAATCCAGAAAAGAATCTTGTTTGCAATAGTACTAAAAAGAAACTCACTTAGGAATAAACTTAATGAAGGAAGTAAAAGTCTTGCATAACTGAAAACTATAAAGCATTGATGAAAGAATTAAAGAATACACAAACTAATGGAAAGATATCCTGTTTATGAATTGAATGGTTTAAAATTGTTAAAATGTTCATACTATAAACAATTACCTACAGATTCAATACAATATCTACCAAAATCCTAATTACATTTTTATGAAAAAAGAAAATTTTATATGTAGCCACAAAACATCATGAATAGTCATATCAATCTTCAGGAAGAAAAAAAATCCTGGAGGCATATACTTCTTGGTTTTGAAATAAATTATAAAGCCACAGTAATTAAAATGGCATGGAACTAAAAAAAATGGTAGAAACCATTGGATCAGGGGCACCTGGGTGGGTCAGTCATTTAAGGATCTGCCTTTAGCTGAAGTCATGATCCCAGGGTCCTAGGATCCAGCCACACATCAGGCTCCCTGCTCAGCAGAGGAGTCTACTTTCACTCTCCCTCTGCCTCTCCCCCTGCTCATGCTCATGCTGTCTCTCTCTCTTTCTCAAATAAATAAATATAATCTTAAAAAAAGAAACCAGTGGATCAGAATAAAGAGACCATATATAAATTCATGTATATACAGTCAAGTGACTTTGACAAGAATGCCAATGGGAAAAGGATAATCTCTTCAACAAATGATGTTATGAAAATTGGATATCCACATGCAAAAGAGTGAAATTTGACCCAGAGTTTACAACACATGACACAAAAAAGCAACTCAAAATAAGTTAAGGATCAGAAAAAATAAAAATCAAAACTACAGTGATGGGTGTTTGGGTGGTTCAGTCTGTTAAACATCCAACACTTGATCTCAGCTCAAGTCTTGATCTCAGGGTCATGAGTTCAAGCCCCACACTGGGCTCCACACTGGGAGTGGAGCCTACTAAAACAAAACAAACAAAACAAAAACCCATTGTGAGATGTCACCTCACAGTCTCTATGAAAAACAGTATGGAGAGTCCTCAAAAAAATTAAAAGTTGTTTTTTTAAAGATTTTATTTATTTATTTGACAGAGAGAGAGATCACAAGTAGGAAGAGAGGCAAGAAGAGAGAGAGGAGGAAGCAGTCTCCCTGCTGAGCAGGGAGACCAATGCAGGCCTTGATCCCAGGACCCTGAGAACCTGAGCCAGGAACCTGAGCCAAAGGCAGAGGCTTTAACCCACTGAGCCACCCAGGCGACCAAAAAATTAAAAGTTGAAGTACCATAGGGTACAGCAATCCAACATCTGGGGATTTTTTAAAGTATTTAAATCAGGATCTTGAAGAGTTAATAGACCTCTCCTGTTCGTTTCATCACTATTCATAATAGCCAAGAGATGGAAACACTTAAATGTTCATCTTTGGATGAACGGATTAAAAAGTGTGTTATATACATGCAATGTAATGCTATTCAGCCTTTAAAAAGAAGGAAATTCTGTGATATGCTATAACATAGATAAGCCTGAGAACATTATGGTAGATGAAATAAACCAGTCACAGAAGGACAAATGTTGCATGGTGACACTTATATGAAGTATCTAAATTAGTAAAACTCACTGCATGAAAGAGTAGAATGGTTGTTGCCAATGGCTGCAGAGGGATGTAGAACAGAGAATTACTAATAAATGGGCACAAAGTTTCAGTTAAGCAAGTTGGATATGTTCTAGAGATCTGCTGAACAACATTGTACCTATAGTCAAAAATATAGCATTGTACACTTAAAATGTGGTAAGAGGGTGCATTTCATGCTTTTACCAAGATAAAATATTCTTAATAAAAAAGTAGCATTCTGAGATGGGATTCAGATATTTTTACTGCCAAAGGGGTTTATGGCAAAATAAAATGATGATAGCTCCTGTTTGGAAGTCCTTCCAGGGCTCCAGCTCTGTTTCAAGATTACCATTTCTTCTTTTTTGCGCCTTCAGAACTCATGGTGGCAATTACGTCCTTCTGTTTCTAATTTCCAGGTTCCTCAAACTGCTTTTTTGGTCTTTATTTTGCCACAAAACTGTGAATACTCCCTTTACTGAATCATCTCAAATTTTCACCTGAGTAGGTTTCCTGTTTCCTGGGAAAACTGTAGCAAATATATTATCCTGCCATTTAGGGATAGGCTTTCTACCTAGAAAAAGTAGGCAGGGGATGTAGCCTTTGTATATGATGTAAATTGTATCAGTGCAGAGCTTTTTGGTTATATTTTACTTGTGTAATGAAATGCTAAAATTACCAGGTAACTTTTTTTAGAAAACCAGCACCCTACTAAAAAATTTCTCATATTAAATTTCAGGCATCCCCTGGAGGCCTAACATTCAGTTCCTAACATATGTGTATATATAAAATATTTAAAATATATATGTAATATATATAAATATGTTAATATTAATATAATATATAATTTTTTCTTAGCTAGAAGTGTTGCTCCTTTACTAGTGAATTCCTGAGTTCTGAAAGAAGTTTAATGGTATAGAAAGTATATATGATTCCAAATTATAATCTTCCTCTTCTCTCCACTTTTCTATTTTGTCATGGTCATCTATGTGGTTATTTGTAAGGAAAATACAGGAAGTTGTATTTCTTCACCTTTGATTTTTAGTGAATAAATTATAAAACATATACAGCACTTATATAAGATAGATCAAATTATACCCTTATAGTATGATTTCTGTTTGGGCTTGAATGCAGGATAAATCTCAGGACACTGGAAGAGAGTATGTACTGTCTTCTGGAACACCATTGATCTTTGCTAGTATCTTACCACATTATGTTTGTAGTGCCAACTTCTGTCCCTGACTTACCTACTTTTTTCCAACTGACCACACCTGTTTTGCTCATGTGCTAACACTGACTACTGCTATCTCTGGACCTTGACATGTCCTCTATTCTTAAGGACAATAGACTTTGAGCTCTCTCTGCCTTAAGCCCAAACCTATTTTGGCCATTAGCTCTCTCAACACTTTTATAATTTGGAGGCATTTTAAAAAAATTTCTTTTTATAAAAATTACATTTTTAGATCATGTGGAAATGTCTGGTACCCTTCCATGGCCTACTACAACAGTGTGAAATAGAGAAAATAATTATCTTAGATAATCTTTTCACCTAAATGTTCAGTCCCTACAGTTGTAGTATGCTGTATTCATCCCATGTTGACATATAACACACTGTAATGATATCTTCTCCCAGAGTTACTAATAAGAAGTGGTGCAAAAACCTATTCTCTTCTTTTACTCATACTACAAACCTTAGAATTATTTTTTTCCATATAACCAGGGAACTACTCTTGTTTTCTTTGAATATTTCTATCTCCTTCTTATGCCTGTAGGGTTTTTCTTGCCTCCTTCCATGGTAGATATTACCTTTGTACCACATTTAGTGTACTTCATTATGTTAACCTTTCATAAAGTTTATATTTTTATCTTCCAACCTTATTCATAGAAATTTTGAAGCACAACAGTTGAACAATTCTGAAAAAAATTTTTCACTTTCAATTGTCCAGCTCTTGAAATTAAGATCAAGGATTTTTTTTTAATGTATCCATTTGCTCATTTTTAAAATAGTCTATTTTGGAGTTCAGAAATGAATATTTTTTTAAAAAAATTCTTAATATTGTCTCTAGAACCATATTCATACTCTTTGAGGCAGTGGGTGCCTCTGGATTAATGTGAGAGAGGAGCAAATTGTATATTAAAAAATGAGTTTCTATTCTATTTCTTTTTTTGTTTTGTTTTCTTTTATTGTTTTATGTTAGTCAGCATACAATACATCATAAGCTTTTGATGTAGTGTTCCAAGATTCATTGTTTATATATAATACCCAGTGTTCCATGTAATATGTGACCTCCTTAATACCCACCACCAGGCTCACCCATCCCACCAACCCCCTCCCCTCTAAAATCCCCAGTTTGTTTCTCAGAGTCCACAGTCTCTCATGGTTCACCTCCCCCTCCAATTTCCATCCCCTCCTTCACTTTTCCTTTCCTCCTCCTAATATCCTCCATGTTATTTCTTATGTTCCACAAGTAAGTGAAACCATATGATAAAGTATGGTCCATATATACAATGGAATATTACTCAGCCATCAGAAAGGATGAATACCCAACTTTTGCCTCAAATTGAATGGGACTGGAGGATATACTATTCTCTTTTATGTAAATTATTTTGCTACATGTTCCATGGATGTGGGTTTCTTGGTCTCTCTCAGTTATAAATATAATGTATATTAAAATAGACACAAATGCTTATTCTTCATAATTCTGTGTATAATATTTAGAATTGAGATACTGAGAATTTTTTTATGTTATATCATTGAAAGGGGTAATTATGATAATTTGATTAATGTGGCATGTCAACTTAATAATTAAAAGAAGGTAATTTTGTAAAAATATAAAGAGGTTTATGTACGAATTATTTTTTTAAATGCCCTCATGGTCCTCATATTCTAAAGGGGGAGGGATAATAAACATAAGTTATATGTAAGCAATATAGAATGTTAGATGATAAACAGTATGAGGGAAATGACAGGGCATAGCAAGGTAAGGGGTATCAGAAATGGGGGGCTTGCAATGTTTAATTTTCAACAGGTGTTCAATGGTTTGAAAGAGTTGATGTTATCCATATGGAAGTTTAGGAGAAGAGTTGAAAAGTAGGCACAGAGTAGGGATAATGATACCAACAAAAGCATCTGAAAAGGTCATAGGGGAAAATATAGAGAATAGAGGTAAGAAAAGGATGGAGAGTAGTAGCAGGAGAACTAGCATAAAGAACTTATCATGGAGAGGTAGAAGTTAGGTATAAATAAAGGGAAGGTAGAGGTACAGGGTAGGTAGAAGGGAAAAGCCAATGCAAAGCCCTTAAAACAGGGTTATGCATGGCTTATTAGAGAAATGGGAAGAAGGTAAGTTAATATAGAGCATAGTAATCAACAGAGAAAATAGTAGGAGCTAAGGATAGAGGGTCTGACAATAGGTCCTTTTAAATCATTGCAAGTGCTTTTAATTTTATTGTGATTGAAATAGAAACACATGGTAAAGTTTGAGCAGAAGTATGTCAAGACTTTTGGACCGATCAGATGGCTTCAGTGCTGAGAATAGTGCAGGTGGTAGCCAATACAGAGACTAATTAGAGGCTATTGGCATAATACAGATGAGAGATAATGGCTTGCAACTAGGCTGTAGCAGATAAAGTGGTGAAAAGTGGTAGTATTTTAGATGCATTTTTTATAGAAGAAATTACAAGATTTTCTTATGGACTGAAAGTAGGGCATAAGAAAAAGAAAGACTGCAGAGATAATAAGGAAGAGACTGCTGGCTGCTTATCCTTTCCCCCTTCTTCCTCACTAACAAAATCTCATTTTTGGAGGTGGCAATTTTCTAAGGTTAATCAAAGGAGAATGAGGAGGGGGGAGGGAGGAAGAGAAGGAATTACATTTTCCAACTTCTCTTTCAAATGGAGGTGTTGAAGAACACCCAAGTTTATAATTGTTGGATGCATCTTCAAGAAAAGCACTTTAAAACGAATAGGCTCAGGGGCGCCTGGGTGGCTCAGTGGATTAAAGCCTCTGCCTTGGGCTCAGGTCATGATCTCAGGTCCTGGGATTGAGCCCTGCATCAGGCTCCCCTGCTCAGTGGGGAGCCTGCTTCCTCCTCTCTCTGCCTAATTGTAATCTCTCTCTCTCTCTGTCAAAAAATAAATAAAATCTTTAAAAAAAAGGAATAGGCTCAACTGATATGTATACTTTACTGATCTTGTCCTTTTCTTCTTTTCTTCTTTCTGCTACCCAGAATTTAGGGAGAAAAAAGGCTAAGATGTTTTTAAAGAACATATCTTAAGCTCTTGAATGAATAATAGGAGTTGCCCATATCTAAAAATATTTTAGAAAAATAATCCTTATGTTTACTCAGTTACTTGTGTCTTGGCTCAATTTCTAACTAACACAAATGAATTCAAAGATTTTGCCTCAAAGCTAAAAAAGGGCATTGTCATTTACTGAGAAGGGGAAAACAAACAGTAGGAAGGAGCAGATTTAAAGGTGAAAACAGGAGATCAGTTTTGCTTGCCTTAAGTTTGAGATGTCCATTACATATACAAATGCAGATTTTCACTAGGTAACTGGGCAGATGAATATTACAAATATTTGAAGATGTTAACTGAATATTTTATTCAATTTAGTAAGTTTCCATTTTGATGGCTTTATAATGAAAGAAACAAATACAGAAAGAATATCCATTTTTATAAATTCATTATGAAAATATTTGCCAATTTTACATTTAAAGAAATAATGAAGGATAACAATTTGAAGTTTTGTTTTAAATCAATCAATAGCATTTAGAAAAAGTTGAGATTTGTCATGGCCTTAGACATTGCTTACAGTTATCTGTGTATTTGCCATTCTCATATCCAAGCCTCTTCCATGATATCCAGACTCATATGCCCAGTAACCACATTTATGACTTGATCAACATAGCAAGTCAATAGATACCTACCTGAGGGTTATAAATATCTTAAGAAGGCAAATAGCAATGAAAGTAGCTATAAAAATATATTACCCATTGAAGACCATCCAACCTAAGCAGCAACTTAAGTATTGCTGAGATAGCATCGCTACAGAAGTATGGGCAACTATATCTCCAAAGATTCTTTCTCTATAAAAACCTTGCTCTGCACAAGCAGATGTCAAAATTGCTATTCTTATAGCTACATTTTTTTATTTTACTGTAATTACTTAGGGGAAATTAGTATGATAAAGTTGACTATTTATCATCTTATGGTGTGCTATCCATTTTTGATCCTGTATTTATGAGGTTGAATTCAGCCAGGAGTTTATTATTATCCATTCATAACCAGTCAAACTAGTAAATTACGCATTTGAAAGCCCTGCTGGGTAACATTTTTTAAATTCACTGAATTTTTTATTTCTTTCTCTAGTAGAAATGTGCTGTAAGCACTCAAGTTGTGAAATCAGATTACCATTTAGATGTTGTTGAGAGGTAAATGCAATGACTTTTCATTAATATTTTATGGCCTAAGTGTGCCATACTTTGACACTGCCATCCTGTAGTCATTTTCCTACATCTAAAGAGCAACTTGTAGTCAGATAAGTTTTATGTGTTAGGTGTGTTAAGTTTTATTATGCCTCACTTTGTCTTCACAAAGATAATTGCAGTGATGTATTAATTAATTCACAAGTGTGTTCTGTTTACTCTGTATATAATATTATGGACAGGGTTAGACATGGGATAGTTTGTCATTAGGCTTAAAAATTAATGATCTGCTTTCCTAATAATTATGAAACTTTTTAAAAATATAAATCTATGATATGTAAATTTTATATTTATTAAAATCAAGAATATTATGGTTTAAATTGCTTTTTATTTTTTTAATTTATTTTTATTATTATGTTCAATTAACCCATTGAAGGTTAATTGAAACTTGACGAACTATATGTACGTCATTATAAGCTGATCTTTTAAAAATGTGTTTCAAAAAACTCATTATTTTTCTCATTGTTCTTAGATATAAAGCTATAAAAAGTAACTTTTTTTCTTATCTCTTACAAAAAAAATTTAAACTCACTTAAAAAATTAAAGCATGTGAGTGCATGGCAGCAACATCCAAAACAACTTATTCTACTTGTTTTAAGCTGTCATGGTATAACTAAAACCAGGGAGGAAAAAGAAAAAAACAAAATAGGGTTATATAGTTATGCTTATATAGTTATATAGTTATAGGTTATAAAGATGCTAACTTTGAATATGACTAATTACATCCTTTGGTTTGTTTTTAAGTTATTTCTTAAGCATAAATGTTGAAAAGCATTCTGTAGGAGCATTTGTTCTATTTGTTTTATGTTCTCATTTTCTTTTTACAACTCAATAGAGCATTTATTACCTTTTATTTATTTTTTTAAAGATTTTATTTATTTATTTGAGAGAAAGTAAGCGAGAGAGACAGTGAGAGAGGGGATACAACCAGAGGAAGTGGGAGAGGGAGAAGTAGGCTTCCCGCTGAGCAGGGAGCCTAATGCAGGCTGGATCCCAGGACCCTGGGATCATGACCTGAGCCAAAGGCAGACGCTCAACCCAGGTGCCCCAAGCATTCATTACCTTTTAGCAAATTTTATTTTTTTCCTTTTTGTTAAAGTTAAATGGAATCTTTATTTGTTCATTGTTTTCTTAATGTACTCTGGTGAATAAATAAATTTCTAAAAATGTAGTTAATAACTGCTCTTCATAGCTTTTTTAGGATATTACTTGGGAAAACAATTATCAAAGCAACATAGATGTTTACGTTGAAGATTCCCTGATCTCCTACTCTTATGCTTTTGAAACAAATATACCTGATAAATTATATTTTGTCTTCTTAGCCAAACTTTACTGAGACTCCCTTGAACTCTTTTTCAACTAGGCCTCAAATCTTGGGGTTTTGGACTTCCACATTCATCTATGCATTCTCCAATTTAAGCAAAAATTCTGCTATATCATTTTAGCCAGTATCTCCTGTCCTCCATATCTGACCACCCTAAATATCAAATCTGGTTCCTCATTCTCTATCATTCCTCAGTTGATTTCTTTTTTTTTTTTTTTTTTAAAGATTTTTATTTATTTATTTGACACAGAGAGAGAGATTACAAGTCGGCAGAGAGGCAGGCAGAGAGAGAGAGGAGGAAGCAGGCTCCCTGCTGAGCAGAGAGCCCGATGCGGGCCTCGATCCCAGGACCCTGGGATCATGACCTGAGCCGAAGGCAGCGGCCTTAACCCACTGAGCCACCCAGGCGCCCCCTCAGTTGATTTCTGATCACCCTTCAGCAAGAATCCTGTTGGGTCAGTTTAGCCAGAATCGCCCCTTATCCCTGATGTTTCCTCTTAATAATTTTCCAGCCACCAGCTCCCACTGTGCTCCTTAGGTATAAATTCCCCCTTGCCCATGTTTTACATGGAATTGAGCCTGGTTCTATATACTAGTCCTCTTTTATCCATGGTTTTGCTTTCCTTCATTTCTGTTACTCACAGTCAACTTTGGTCTGGAAGCAGATGATCTTTTTTTCTGACATATTGTCAGAAGGTCAGTAGTAGTTTTAACACCATGCCATAATGCCTGTGTCATTTACCTCATATCAACTCATCACATTGGCATTTTATTATTTTACATTATCATGGAAATAAGGGTGAATACAGTAAAATAAGATACTTTGAAAGAGAGGCCATATTCACGTAACTTTTATTACAGAATATTGTTCTATTTTCTATTTTATTATTAGTTATTTTTATTAGTCTTTCATTGTGCCTAATTTAAAAATTAAATTTTAATCATAGTGAATAAGGGATGTGCAGGGCTAGGTAGTGAGAGATAGGTAAGGAGCCATGGGATCAGACTCACAAAATTCAAAATGTGGGAGATAAAAGGAAACCAGAGATAAAGGAACACTACAGAACCGCCCCCCTCACCTTAGGTGTCTGAGGGAGTGTCTTATTTATTACAGTTTCCTGTGGTCAACTGAAAATAAACATACCCTAAGAAGAAGTAAGCCATTAAAGTTTTATCACTAGTCTTGCTTACACAAAGGGGCTGTCAGTAGAAAAGTCAAAAAGTTTTAAGCTTCTTGATTAACTTTCTATAAAAGACCAACCCTAAAGACCCTCAGTGGCAACCCTGTCAGAACCCTCTCACTTCTGAGAGCTTTTTCTGTATCTTTGCTTAATAAACTTCTATTGCTTTGCTCACTCTCCTTTGTCCACAAGATTCATTCTTCAACTCTGACTCCATGAGAGAAGAACCTCACTCTCCCACTCAATGGGAATATCTGCATATGAAAAAACTGTATATATAGGGTTCAGTATCATCCTCTGTTTCAGGCATCCTCTGTGGGTCTTGGACTATATCCTCTACAGATAAGGGGAAACTACTGTACTGAAATCTCTTTTCTCTTTTTATGATAGACATGAATAGTATTTGTTTTTACCACTTCAACTACTGTCCAGCTTTGGTTGTTCTTTAACAATATTCTACCAATTTGATCTCATATTTCATCTTCAAATAGTTTTACATGACTTTAATAGACAGATATTTTATTTGCCTAATCTCTTACCCCAACCCTTTCTTTAAGAGGAACAAAACCTTTTTTGCTGGGAACCGCCCATCTCCCTATAACAATCCATATTGTTTTGTGTTGAACTGAAACCTTACTTACTAGAGGTCTGTTCATCTATCTTGTGAGTAACTTGCCTTAACTGAGTCAGTCTTCCCTTCAATTGGTACATTTTCGTTGCTAAGTTATCTAAGAAAGAATGGGTGATTTCTAACCTATTAAGGGATTTTTAATGGTAGTGATGACAGCTCTTTAATACCCTAATATAAAGTTTTAAGATTAGGCCTTGTCCTAAGAATTGTTTTATTGTTTTTTCAAACCTGTTACCAGAGAAACTCTCTGGGGTACCCTCCATCTTCAGGAGTTTCGTACTCTATCATTCAATAAATTTTACTACCACACAATAAAAAAAAAATTCCAGATTGAAAACACCAGAACCATGTATACCGCCATCTTAGCTTTTCTGTTCTATTTTTAAGGTTTTTTTTTAAGATTTTATTTACTTATTTAGAGACTGCTCACATGCACACACATTGGGGGAGGGACAGTGGGAAAAGGAGAGAAAGAATCTCAGGTAGACTCTGTGCTGAGTGCAAGGTTGGGATCAATCTCACAACCCTGAGATCATGACCTGATCCAAAACGAAGAGTGCAACACTTAAGCTGAGCCACCCAGGGTCCCTATTTTCAAGGACTTTTGATTGCAAGTGACAGAAGACAAAATTTAGGCACAAAGGGAATTTATTGGAAATATCCCAGGAACCTTTACACCAATCAAAATATGACAAGGGGAAGAACAAAGAATGGTTAGTATTCTATCATTATTTCTATCAATACTCACTATTACTTATCACAACTCTCTACATGTCCAGTATTTTTGTCTCTCTAAATTTTTATACAGAGAATGACTTTTTATACAGAGAAAAAAAACATTTAAACCTTACACTATGTCTTGTCATAGCAGAGGTTCAGAAAAAAAAATGCCAAATTTGTTCAAGTCCAACTTTTAAAATCCTAAGAAGAAATTAAAGGGAGGATTGACCACAAGTCTTAAGTGTAAACTTTCAAAATGAAAATTTTGCCAAACAAAACATTGGCAAGCATTTAATGAGAACGAGAAATAGCTTTAAGGACATGAAAATAAACAAATGCAAGTTACACAGCTTATCAAATACGATTTTAGAAGAAATCTGTTGTCTTAAAGATGGGTTAGTGTTAAATATGTACCCCTACCAAAAAAAAAGTATCCCCTATATAAAGTAAATTTATATTTTTTCCATTAGAGTAAAGAGAGCTAATAATAATTGCTATAGTGACTTTTACTTTTTTACAATGCAGCAACATTAAAAGAAATTGGGAGATTTACGAGCAAATGCAAACTTTTTTTAATTAAGAATATTTTATGGGAGCAAGAAATCAGAGTGGGAGAGGAACGGTGAGAGACTATGGACTCCAGGAAACAAACAGAGGGTCTTAGAAGAGAGGGGAATGGGGGGCATGGGTGAGCCTGGTGATGGGTATTAAGGAGGGCATGGATTGCATGGAGCACTGGGTGTTATACGCAAACAATGAATCATGGAACACTGCATCAAAAACTAATGATGTACTGTATGGTGACTAACATTACATGATTTAAAAAAAAAAAGAAAAAAGAATTTTTATTATATTTATATATATTATATTTATATATATTATATATTTTATTATATTTATATATTTATATATTGCCTTCAAAGTAATATTATTAAAGGGCACATATAAATCCTAATTTTAGTTTTATTATTTCAGTGTCAGGCATTTTTGGACATCAACAGTTACAAAACAATCCTATTGTTTGGAGCTTTCTGTTGTAAACGATTAATATCCCTTATAACAATTATTTATAAGACTCATGAACAAAGAAAGAACCACAAAAGGGGAATTAGATATATAATTCAAATTTACAAAATAAATTGAAATATTAATTTTAAAATAAATATGTTTTAGAGTTATCACCAGTACCTTGTGTTCAAAATCATAATTATAGATCTTTTCCTGGGTGCCTGGGTGGCTCAGTCAGTTAAGCATCTGGCTTCAGCCCAGGTCATGACCCCAGGGTTCTGGGATCAAGTCCTGCATTGGGTTCCTTGCTCAGTGAGGAGCCTGCTTCTTCCTCTGCCTGCTGCTCCCCTTGCTTGTGATCTCTCTCTCTGACAAATAAATAAATAAAATCTTAAAAGAAAAATAGAGGTCTTTATCTAACTTATTTTAAATCTTAGATGAAACTAGAGAGGTAAACATTGTACTGAATACAAATATTAATTGAAATAATTTGTAATTTTTGTAAAATTAGAACAAGGTGTGATGATAAGTTGTAACTGCTGGATTCTGACTTCTCATATATATCTTTATTACTTGCTCAGTATAATTTGATTCATACACTTGAGTTCTGAGGTCTTACTTGAAACATAAATAAATTGGTAATATAACTTGATTTCCATGAAAACTTAATATTAAGTTTAATTAGTAAATTTATAAAACAGAAAAATGTTAAGTTGCCATGAAGGGTTGTTTCAAGAGACTTAATGGAATACTTGGAAGTTTTCCTGGAAAAGAGAGAAAAAACCGTCATACATGAAATATAATTTAAAATTTTTTTGTATTCTCTGAGGATTTACTGCTTTTTAATTTTCTGGCAATTTATCCACTGATTTTGAAAATTGAAACTGTAGATTATATTGAAACCATTATATTTCTGAGCAGTATATTTCTACCAGTTATTTCATTTACTCAATACTTGATGTATAGTATTCAATGTACAGGTACCTGATAAAAATACAACTTGTTGTTTTAATAAATTGCAAGCATATTTTAGAGATATTTTAGGTTTATTTCCAGGCCACCACAATAAAGTAAATATTGCAATAAAGTGAGTCAAATGAACTTTTCATTTCCCAGTGAACATTAAAGTTATGTTTACACTATACTGTAAATCTAATGTGCAATAGCATTATGTTTAAAAATTCTACATACCTTAATTTAAGAATACTTTACAGCTAAAAAATTCTAACCATCATTTGAGCTTTCAGTGAAGTGCAACCTTTCTGTGGCTGGAGAGACTTGTTTCAGTATAGTTGGTTACTGACTGAGAGGCATGGTTGTTGGAAGTTGAAGTGGTTCTGGTAATTTTTTAAAACAACAATTAAATTTGCCACAGCGATTGACTCTTCTTTTCACGAATGATTTCTCTGTAGCATACAATACTGTTTAATTGCATTTTACCCACTGTAGAACTTCTTTCAAAATTGGAGTCAATTTTCTCAAATCCTGCTGCAGTTTTATCAACTAAGTTTATGTAATATTTCATTTATTTATTTATTTGACACAGAGAGGAAGAGAGATCACAAGTAGTCAGAGAGGCAGGCAGAGAGAGAGGAGGAAGCAGGGTCACTGCTGAGCAGAGATCGCTGTTCGGGGCTCGATCCCAGGACCCTGAGATCATGACCTGAGTCTAAGGAAGAGGCTTTAACCTAGTGAGCCACCCAGGTGCCCCTGTAATATTTCAACTACTTTGTTGTCATTTCAAAAATCTTCATACCATCTTTGCCAGGAATAGATTCGGCTTAAGAAACCAATTTCTTTGCTCATCCATAAGAAAAAACTCCTCATGTATTAAAGTTTTATCATAAGATGGTAGCAATGCAGTCAGATATTTAGGCTTCATTTTTAATTCTACTTCTCTCCACCATATCTGCAGCTGCTTCCACTGTAGTCTTAGACCCCTCAGAGTTATTTATGAGGGTTAAAATCAACATTTTTCACAGTCCTGTATTGTTAATATTTTGACCTTTCCCCTTAAATCATAAATGTTCTTTTTTTAAATTTTATTTTTATTCTTTGCCCAAGGGGTACAGGACTGTGAATCATCAGGCTTTCACAGCATTCACCAAAGCACAAACCCTCCCCAATGTCCATAACCCATCCACCCTAACAATACCCTCCCACCCCCCAGTAACCCTCAGGTTTTTTTGTGAGATTAGGAGTCTCTTATGGTTTGTCTCCTTCCCCATCCCATCTTGTTTCATTCTTTTTCCCTCCCT
>LNAC01000617.1:1426-201664 GCA_002007465.1 Ailurus styani
TCCTGGTCTCCGGCCGCGCTCCGAGCTCACCCAGCCTGTGACCGATTGTCTCTGTCTCTGGCGCGGCCCCATTTAGAATCTCTGAACCCGGCAGATTCCTGCAGCCACTCCTGCGCCGCTGCTCCCGGAGGAGGAAGGTAAGTCTCTCCGGGTCTGCCGCCCGTGGGGTCCCCGCTCACAGATCAGTGGCCCGGCTGAGCTTCAGATCCCAGCCCAAGGTAACCNCTGAGACCTGGGAGCTCGGTTGCACTCAGACACCCCTGGTCTTTTTGTGTCCCCGTGGGTCCTGAGACCACACTGTCCCTGCAGGGGTTTCACCCCCCGCTTGGCCTCTGGGGCGACGTCCCTCAGTGGAGCCGACTTCTCACAGTTCCGAGTCTGTGCTCCGCTGCTCGCTCCTTTGCCGGCAGCCGGCCCCTCCCCCCGGGTCTATCTTCCCGTCGCCTCAGATTCACTTCTCCGCACGTCCTACCTTCCAGAAGGTGGTCAATTTTCTGTTCCTAGAATTGCTGCTCTTCTTCTCTTCAATCTCAGGTAGAATTTGTAGGTGTTCAGAATAGTTTGATAGCTCTCTGGGTGAATTCCTGGGACCTGATGATAATCGGTCTCCTACTCCTCCACCATCTTGCCCTGACTCTCCTCTTCTTTTCTTTCCTTTCTTTTCTCTTTTCTTTTTCTTTTTTTTCTCTTCTCTTTCCTTTCCTTTTCTCTCTCTCTCTTTTTTAAAGATTTTATTTATTTATTTGACAGAAAGACAGCACACACAGCGGGAACAGCAGCAGAGGGAGAAGCACACTCCCTGCAGAGGAGGGAGCCTGACTTGGAACTCGATCCAAGAACCCTGAGACCATGACCCGAGGTGAAGGCAGACACTTAACTGACTGAGCCACCCAGGCACCCCACTCCCAAGTTTTCTAATAGAAAGTTATAAATGTACCTCCTGTCATTTTGTAAAAGTCCTTTTCTGGGTACTTGAGTGGCTCAGTCAGTTGAACATCTGACTCTTGGTTTCAGCTCAGGTCATGATCTCATGGGTGGTGAGATCCAGCCCAGCATCGGGCTCCCCGTTCAGAAGAGAGTCTGCTTGAAGATTCTCTCCCTCTGGCCCTCCCCCCACTCACATGCACTCTCTCTCTCTAATATAAAGAAATTTTTAAAAAATGAATTTTGAGAACAGCTTTAGATTGGGAAGAAATAAGTGTGACATACTAAAGTATACCTGTGGAGATAAGGGGAGATAGGAAACAAGGAAAAAACTAGATGCTGGTCCTTAACCTTGTTTGAAGAAGGTTGAACAAGGAGCCACAGATGCAACATGGAAACTCCCTTCCTCTGCTGCTTCCCTCTAGGCCCATGGTGTATTTGTCTGTGTTTCATCCCGCTCATAAGTCAAGGTCAATCATTCATTACCAAACTTCTGTATTTACCTGGATCATCTGAAGAGTGTATTAAAATGCAGATTTCTGTCTTTTATTTTAAAAGAAGCTCTATGCCCAATGTGGGGCTTGAAATCATGATCCCAAGATCAAAAGTCACATGCTGTACTGACTGAGCCCTCCAAAATCTCAAAATGTTGCCTTCTGATAGAGCATGTCTGGAATAGGAGCCAGGCATTTAAGTTCCCTACCAAGTCCCTTCAGAGATTTGGATGTGCGTGAACACTGAGTAGTTTAAAAACTGAGGCTATGGGGATTGTCTGGATTCCTTGCTGCGTTGGGCACCACCCCTCCCACCCCCCTATTCCAAGCAAAGGTGGAATGTCTCAGGTTAACCTCAGGTTTTCTCTTTTTCCACTCTTATTTTCATGGTTACCTCTTCCCTCATCATATTAATTTCCAAATTTCGTATTTCCCCAACCATGTCTTCTATTTTTAACTTGGAAAAAATTTCTTCCTGGTGGACAAACTGATGAGTCACAAGGTGGGCTAAATACTCTGGCATTCTTTCCCTCACTGGGTTTATTAATATGTCTGGAAGCTTTGGCTTTGGAGACAGGGGTGCCTACAGGGTTCTATCTACGTAACTAGGTGTTTATGACTTAGCTTCCTATTGGCATCAGCAGATGCTTACTCTAATAATGAAGTTATGAAATGATGAAGAAAAAGCATTCCTGGGTATTACTGAGAATTGTATTCAACTCTGGAGGAAAGTATTGGTAAACAACTAAAAAAGAGAAATGACCTTGCAAAATTAGAACCTAACATTATTTTCTTTCATTTGTATCAAATGTATGTCTTAGTTTGTTGTCATAAGGACAAAAGGGGTTTTTGTTTGTTTTTTGTTTTGGTATCATTTCCCTCCTTGATATTAGGAAAATCTCTCGCAATCTGGCTTGCCAAGCCTTATTTTATGGCTGGCATAGCTGATCTATATTTCCCTATTTCACATTGGTTTTTATCCAAGTGTATGTGTTAGCAGGAAATGGCTTTTGCAAATGCAAAGTATGCAGCTATAGCTATAGGAGCCAAAATTTTCTACAGATTCCTAGTATTTGTCTAAATCCAAAAAAATGTCTGAGTTGGAAAGCTGCATCTCTGGTTCTCACTACACTGTGCCTCTTTAAGGTCCCATTGTTGCTTAGTGTCTGTTGTGTTTTCAGGGACTCCCTGGCATCTAGCACAATGTCCAGCAAATTGTTGACATAACTGCCTATTTATTAAGTAAGTAAGTCTTCACTATGTTTACAATATTAATGTGGACATCACACTTGGAGCAAAGAGAAAACCCTACTAGCTTCCAGAGAGAAAACAACAGGTGAACATAAACCAGCAATGGTAGAAAATGTTCAAAGTTCTTAACCAAAACAGTGGAAGCTGAATAATGATAGAAAAATACCTTCAAGATCCCAAAGAAAAGTGACCTTGAAGATGGAATTTTATACCCAGCCCAACTGTTGATTAAGAATGAAATAACAATAAACATATATTCATGTTTAAATATGTAAGTTTTCAGTAGTTATCTTCAGGAATTCTCTCTGGAGAAGTACTGAAGAATACACACCCTATAACAGGAAGGAGGCATAGAACCAAACAAGTGTTCTGATGCATCAGAGAGGTAGGCTCCTAGGACGCTGGTGGGGGAACTTAAAGGTGACCAGGCACAGAGCAAGGTCAGTGTAGACTGGGGCAGGTCAGAGGGGTCTAGGAGGTGTCCTTCAAAAAGCCAAAACTGACAAGATACCTGATAGATCTGACACAGTTGGGAGGAGATTCAGACGATTAACAGAGGGTTTGGGGTTAAATTTGTGGAAAGTATATATAGCTAAGAGATGAAAGTGGAGATAATTATTAGAAACAAGGATAATAAAATGTATAGGAAAGTTCATCATATTATATTGCTTGCCTTACCTGTGGATAGTGTTCACATAGTTACAACAACAGAAACAGAGAAGATCATAACACCAAAATTCATTATATTAGGAGGAAGGTGGATAGTTATTGTGCTTTTAGATGCTTGAATAGTATGGCGAAAAAAAGCTAAACCCTGGTTTCCATAATGGCTAGTTCCTAGATTCTGCCTCAATCTAAAAAGCTGGTAAGTAGCAATATAACTATTTGATTAAAAAAATGGAATCAAACACACAAAACAAATTGAGATTGGTTACTCTGAGAAATTGCAGAAGATGTTAGAATACTATTCTTTTCCTGACAAGCTTTGTAGAAATATTCACGTTTTTGAATCATAAGCAGCTATTTTTAAAAATAAATAAACACCAAGCCAGCAAAATATTTGCATCATAGGGACAACTTTTAAGACGGCATACAATCACAGAAGTCCCTTCAGGGAGGTATAGGTCAGTTGATGTGTGGGGGAGCTCTGGCCCCTTTTGCAGCTTCTGGTCATACCCTCCAGAATGGCAGAGCCCCTCTTCAGGAGGTGGCACATGAATGATTAGGAATAAACTCATCATCTCTTCAGCTGGCCGAGCACGATGTTTTCATACAACCCTTTTGCCACCACTGTTGATCCCCGGGACATTTTGACATGACCTAAAAAAGATATCATTAAGCATTCAGCTATTTTTATTCCAAGCCATGTACTCAACAAACCTCCTCTCCTCTCCCCATGGGCTTACCCTTCCTAAAACTCCCCAAATCCCATCTCAGGATGACTGCAGGGGTAAGGTCAGTGAGAGAAAAAAGACTCCAGTTGTCTTCCTGAAAACACATTCTCTGTTGACATTTCATAGTGTGGCATTTGGACATAGCATGATTAAAAAGAGCTCCCTTAAAATGGGATACCAGCAAGCCGTGAAGCGTCCACCAGGAAGAAGAAGAAACAGGGCAGTTACTCGTCACAGAGTCATAGTGCTTTGGGCCTTGTCATCCGAGACCTGTTTGGAAGCAGAACAGAATAAGGCAAAGTGTTCAGCTTTGGAATCACATCAATATCCAAGTCCCTTAGCAACTTGTCCTGTGACCAATTCTCTGCGTTTCATTTTCCTCGTGTGTAGAATAGAAATAATGATTGTGTTACAGGATTCCTAAAAAGGTAAAATGCGACTGCTGCAATTAATTGCTGAGATGCATATCTTATTCATCTTTGATGACTTCTGCAGAAGACACTGCTCAGCACACAGGAGATTTAAAATAAGAACCTGTCAAATGAACATACGTTGAACCGATGAGCACAGAACCAGATAGTGGGATGTGAGCACCAGTATCCATCTCTTTCTCCTTTCACAGCAACCTTACTCTCTGCCTTCTGGCCACGGAGAAGCTGAGAGCCTCTGACATTAAATGCTGTGTTTGAGTCAGTGGCAGAAATTGAATTTAGATGAAGGTGCCAGATTTAGCAAATAAATAATACATGATGTCCAGTTAAACTTCAAGTTCAGGTAAACAAGCAAAAATGAAGACTTGGGATATAACACTAAAAAAACCTGGGGTTTACCTGAAATTCAGCTTTCACTGGGCATTCTGTATCTCATCTGACAGTTCTAATTTGTATAAAAGTCCTCTGTCTCAGTGTCCAGCACTTGCTCTGTGCTTTTCTAGGGGAGGAAAGCAGTAAGAAGTCAGAGCAGGGGGAGCTGGCTGGCCGGAAGACCTAGCCGTGTGTGCACACATTGAAACATGCTCAGAAGCCCCAGCCATGTGTGCACACCTAGCAATTTGACCAGAAGACCCAACTGTGTGTGCACACATGGTGACATGATCCTAAGACCCAGCCATATGTGCACACGTAGTGACGTGATCCTAAAACCCAGCCATGTGTGCACACATAGCAATGTGCTCAGAAGTCCAGTGTGTGTGCACACCTAGCTGTGTGATCAGGCTGGGGTGACCCTCACAGCACTGCCAGATTGCCCACAGAAGCCCAAGGGATGTGTGACACACCCTTGCTGGATGGGAAGAGATGTGCCTGGATAGGACGAGCATTTGATGTTCATGTGCCACCTCCTGAAGAGGAAAACTATGCAATGGATTGCTCACTCCTGGCTGCTTGGCGGCCTGCCTGCCATTCTCTCAGGTGTCCTGAAAAAAGAATCTCGAGATGGCTTGTCTGTCATTGCCGCTTCTCCTTCGCTCGGGGCCCCCTTTACCAGGCTGATGCATTACCCATCATGGCAAGCCTGGATTGGTCATGGAGAGTCAGTCTTGCAGGTACCACATATGGCATTTCTCAGCCAAGGCAGCAAGGCCAGGTTTTCCTTTGCTGTTCAGATCCATGCTTGTTCTATGGGAAACACCAGGCCGAGCTCCTTGCTGCTATGGGGTGGCCTCAGAATTGGTCTTTTGGGTTACCCTGATGAAACTCAGTGGGAAACCACATGAGATGTCTGTCGTCCTTCCCCAGTGACACATACCTTCCATTAAATTCAAACCAGCACAGTCACAGTCAATGCTGCAAGCCCTTTCCAAAATCCCCTATGAAATAACCAGACTCAGTGCCCTAGTCCCAGGGACTACTTCCCCTGGCCAGAGACACACCTCACACTGCGGCGCTGCTGGGGGTTGGCCCCAGAACAGGGTTGTACTTGAACCGCAGGTAGGAAAACAAGTCCGTGCGGGAGCAACCGAAACTTCCCTTCTGCCAGGAAAGATCAGCAGAAACTATGAGTAGGAAAAAAAAAAAAAAAGAACTTCAAGGTAAATGGAATGGTTTCAGCTTAAAGAAAGGCTGATTGTTCTCACAAAAATCCCCACAGACCCAGCAGCGATTATTTAAGAAGTGATTCCCGAGGATCAAGGCATGGAGATTTCAGATGAATATGTAAATGACCAGAGCCCTGTTTAATGCAGGGAAGTAAGCAAACAGAAGAAATAATTTAAAGCTGTTAAGGCAGATGTCTGTTTGGCTGACACATATGTTATTAAAAAACAAGAAAGTCTATAGCCAGTTGCCTCTAAGAATTGGTCTTTGCTCCCAAACATTCCCATTAGTAATCGTGGGCAATAATAATGAACATCTATGAAGTGCCTTTCATCAAATGCATCAGGATCTCCACTCCGTGTTGCTCTCTAGCAGACAGGTATTTATCATGGAGGTAACTCACCTCTGGCCTTATCAAAAGCCACTGGCCTGGGGTACCTGCTCCAGAGAACTGTTAATTATCTATGGATGGACAACAAGACACCAGGCTATGCCTTCCTGATACCCTGCTAACTGGACACCTGGCTTGCCACCCTGGAACTCTGCCAGCTGGAAGGAGGAAGGGGAAGGAAGGGACGCCCTGTCCCCTGAAGGCTGTTACTGGAAGCTGCACCCACTCCCCTGCTCATCCAAGGGAGTGGCACTTTAGTCCCCTGCCTACCTACTCCTGGTGAGAGTACGGTCTTTATTCTGAGTCATTCTGTCATTTCGTGGAAATCAGAAGCTCTATTACTAAAAGAGAAGGCACACATATTGAGAAACAACTAAGTAACTTCAACAGGGCTTCCAAAATCCTCTGACCAATTGACTTTATATGCCTAATTAACTTAGGTATCAACACATGACGACGACTTGAGGAGTCCAGTGCCATGAATGTTATGTGACTCCTAATGGAAAGCGACCCATTTGTTTGCTCTGTAAGACATGAAAAATAGAACTGCTGGAGCTTTAGATGACACACTCAAATATATACTCATAATCCTTGATTGATGAATTCGGTCACTAATTTATATTTAAAATCACTTATAAAAGGTAATTTGTTAATTTAAGAAGTATTATTGGCACTTATATTTCATAAAACAGTTGTTAAGGGTCCAGTTGTCCACAACTACACTTGACATCTATTTATCTCAAGCTAGAGTTTCTAACAGTATCTATGAAAGAACCTTTGAATTATCAATGGAATTTCCACTGTCAATTATTTGAATCATCACCATAATCAAGGAGGTGATTATATCTATTTGGGTCCTATGTGGTTGAGATGAACATGAATTCTCGATCTTGCTGAGTGAATCAAAAGTTCTTGGAGATCAGAAAATCCGTTCGTTTGAGTAGCCGTGTACCGTCATCACTCTGAAAAGAGAAAGAGGGCTGGTGGTCTGTTCTGTCGTGCCGTGTAAAGTAAGGCACACAGACCCGTGTTGCTCATAGCTCAGTATTCTGCCTTCCCTGGTGGTAGCAGAGGGATGGTCGAGTTCATCACAGCCATCTCTTAAAGGGATTATCCTTGAAATAAAACTTAAAATAGTACAGCCCAGAGGAACAGAAGTTAAAATTTCTAATTTTATTAGTTTGATATATTTTATTACGACATAACCTAAAATTACTCATTGGTACTCTTCATTATTAAGTCTAGAGTAGTGATTATTCCATCTGGCTGGTTATCATAGTCAGTTGGGCAAATCTGTTTTGAGTTATAGACTCCTGGGCCATACCTTGGGCATACTGAATAAGGATTTCTGGGACAGGACTCCAGAATCTCTATTTTTCCAAAGCTCCTGACAAGACTTTGAGGCTGCCAACCTGACATTATTCCTTGGAACATGATTTGGGAAACATTGGCTAAAATTTTCAAGAATATCCTCCTCAAAGTTTGCAGGGTGGGGTCAGAATTTAGGAGGCAACGCTCTTTGGCCTAAGTGGAAGAAAGGACACTTGAATAAATAGGATGTAATTTAGAAGATTTAGATCAGTTTCTTTTGTTTTCTGTTTGTTTTTGACTATGCAAAATATTATTTTGATAGCACCCATACTCAGTGATGTGTCTAGCTTGAGTGTCTCCTAGTATCTGATGGCTTTTTCTTTTCTTTCCTGTGCCCTCCCGTGTTCTAATTCCCATGGCAATAAACAGGCTCCTAGCTCCCTTGGATCATGCTGTCTCCCCTCATTTTTACAAATGCACAATTGAATCCCTGGATCTTGATTTAGGACTGAAATTTGGCAGAGAGTTCAACTGCTCATTTATAAAGTGTCCAGGTTATCAGGTAAATCAGTTACTTCATCTATCAAACTCTTGGAAGATCCTCCCACCAACGCCCACCACATACCTGACTTATTTGAATAGTACATCACAGTTCCAAAATGAAAATGTTATTCTGACTGAATGGGGAATTTACGTAAGGTGATCTTCCTCTTTCTTCCAAATGAGAGTTTACTTAGAAGACGGTCTGGAAAACACAGGAGGAAATTTTGACTCTCAGCGGGGTCACAGAATTTGCCATTCTGCCTTCATCTAGTAGCTGTGTCTCCCTTACTCA
Organism: Ailurus styani; assembly: GCA_002007465.1. NCBI lineage: Eukaryota > Metazoa > Chordata > Mammalia > Carnivora > Ailuridae > Ailurus > Ailurus styani. Next base: position 10,060 of record LNAC01000617.1, read on the forward strand.
CATTGGAGAGGCTGTCAGAACAGGCAGGAGTAGAACTGAGAGTGGAGGGTGGGGTGAGGAAGCTCAGAAGAGCTCTCCCTACTGGGAGTGGGGCAGCATCGCCTTCCTCCATGTGTTCTGTTTGCAAGAAAGAGGAAGGCACGAGACTCCATGCCTAAACCATTCCTCTTTTTCTCCTTCAAGACCTTCTGCTTCTTTGAGGTACTTGACACCATCTGCCCCCCATTTCTTTCTCGCACTGAAGACTGGCTGTTCCCTGGGAGCCATGTTTCTGGTTAAGCCTGATCATCACCTTTATCCTTCGCGCCCCCCACCCCTCCTCCCTGCCAGCAGCTGATCCCTGACAGATGAAATCACACAAGGCTTCTGAGTAAATTTACTCTCACAGATCCCAAGTGGGCACACTTCCCACCACCCAGCAGTCCTGGTTTGTCTTCCTCTTGTTTGTCTTCTAGTCAGGAAGGTCTTAGAAATCACTTGACCTTTCCTTGCTTGTTTCTTCCTTCTGTCTCATCCCTCTTCCCACCTTATCACTTTGTTATGTTGGGATTGGTTGTCTAATCTTGCTGTCTCCAATTTCTTGTTGCTGTCTCCACATCACCTTCCAGTCCAGTCAGCCCTGCATCCCCCTTATCACTGAGACCTGCCCATGCCACGTTTGCTTACTATGGCAATCACAACGTTGACCACCTGACCACTACCTCCCTGTCAAAGATCTCATAGGACCTGGCTCTTCTCTCTCTCCCTCCTTCAGATTTTCTCTTCTACCAGCCCCAGAGCATGGTCTTTCCTCTTTTCTGTCTTCACTTTCTTTTCTAAGTGATTTCATCCTGTTCTCTCTGTGCTGATGATCTCCAAATCCCTATATTTAGGCTCCCCAGGTTTCCTTTTTGACATGTCCTTCCCTGTTACTAATAGACATCTCAGAAATGATATTCCAAAATGGAGCAGTTAGTTTCTAACCTCTGCCCCCAAATCGTTTCTGTTTTTCTTCATTTTCCTTATCTACAATAAAAGCCAAAGTGTCCCTGATTTACTATCTTCTTTCAACCATCACATACATATTTTTAAGGGGAAATTAAAATTATATGTAATGAAAATGTTAGAAATTTTTAGGGAAAAAAGTGTGTGTCACTAATGCAGAATGAAATGAAAACTCATGAAGCTATAATACATGGTGATTGAATTGGGAAGGGTATAACACTGACAATTTGTATCAAATTAAGAGAGTACAAATTTTGCAGTGAGAGCCTATCTCCAAAAATAACAAGAGATTATTTATGCCAACTGGGCATTCCAAGTGTTGAAACAGCCACAAGCTCCATTTAGGTTTTCAGCGGTGAGTTTTGCATAAAGAACCTTGAACTGAACCTTGAATTGCATTAATACGCTCAAATTGCAAGAGAGTGTTGAGCTTTTTAATGGGATATAGTTAAGTTTCTTCCTGGAGGTTTGATAATGCCACTAGGTCAATGCTTTTCTTGAATAATCTGGCTCCAAATACCTTTTCCCCTTCTCATTCTAAATGCAAGATAAAATAACAATGAGAGTTGCCTTTTAGATCACCATAAATCATATTCAAGATGATAGGATGATGGCAGGTGAAGGGAGAGACTTAGAATCACACACTTTGGCATAGAAGTCTGTGACAGGGATCGCCAGCCTGTGGGTTCCAAATGTCTGCTGGCTGTAAGGGAACGTGTATGGCGGAGAAGGGTGTACATTGTGTTATAAATAAGAGATCACAAATCCAGATGCAATAATTATCTCACAGGTGTGAATTCCTCTCCTCTTTACTCTTAAAAGTGCTATATAAAGTTTATAACTGAATTTGGAAATTACTTATTTTTTTTAAATGACAATTTCTAAATAATTGCAAAAAAAATGTAACTGCTCTCATGAGTTGGTTCATGAGATTTTTGAACCTCCACAAGTAAATTTGAATTCATACCTCATGCCTTGGAGCAGAATAAATTTCAGATGACTCCAAGAGTTAAATGTAAAATAGAAATAAGTCCATGAGAAAAAGCCACAGGAAGGTATTTTAAAAATAATCTTGAGGGAACCTGGGTGGTTCAGTTGGTAGGTGTCTGACTTTTGATTTCAGCTCAGGTCATGAGCTTAGGGTTGTGAGACTAAGCCCTGCGCCAGGCTTAGAGCTGGGCAGGGAGTGGGCTTAAGGTTTTCTCTTTCTCTCTCCCTCTGTCTCCTCTAAATAAATAAATAAATAATCAATCAATCTTGGAACAAGAAGACTTTTTAAATATGGCCTACAACCCAAGATCTGTGGGGAAAAAAAGGAAAGATTTTTGAATCATGCTCCATAAAACAAAACTATATGTAGAAAACTGCCATAGTTAACATTTAAGACTTACGTTAGAAAGTGCTCTTTTGGGTGCCTGGGTGGCTCAGTTGGTTGGGCAACTGCCTTCGGCTCAGGTCATGATACCAGAGGCCCAGGATCGAGTCCACATCGGACCCCCAGCTCTGTGGGGAGTCTTCTTCTCCCTCTCACTTTCTCCCTGTCAAGCTCGTCCTCTCTCTCTCAAATAAATAAATAAAATCTTAAAAAGAAAAAGGGCTCTTTTTATCAATATATAAAAAAGCTCCTAACATCTATAAGAAAATGCCCAGAACTCAGCAGATAAAAGGGCACATTTTGTGATCAGTTGAAGGACGGGAAATAGAAAGAAATCTTAAATAAGTGAGAACACATTCAAATTCATTTAGAATATTAGAAGTGCAGATTTAAACCACTTGGAGATATTTTCTGCCAGTCCTATTGTTAGAGGACAAAGGGTAATGTACATTCTGTTGGCAAATGTATAACATAATAGAAAGTCTCCTATATCTCTGATAGAGATGCATACACATCTAGGAAATGAGAGTTAGCTATAGCATAAAAATTGCAAATGTGGATGCCATTTTACCTGGCATTTTCACTTTTAAGAACATATCCCATGGATGTAATCCACACGTGTGTGAAATAGATTTTCTAATAGGTTACTTATTACAGCATTATAATCGATAGCAAAACATTGGAAATAATCTAAATGTCCATCACTAGGTCGATAGTTAAACAAGTTATGAAAATCTATACAGTGGAATGCTAGGTAGCTATAAAGAATGGGTAGGACTCTTTTTGTAAAAATATGGAATTATTTCTTATTTTATACTGTTAAGTGGGAAAAAAAGCAGTATGCAAAATAGACTCATGGTCTGTCCCCATTTGTGCAAGAGGAGAAAAACACATCTCTTCTTATATATGGATAATATAGCTTGGAAACATTATATGAGAATCTGTTGATATTGGTTGTTTCTGGAAAGGAGAACAGGGTGGAGAAGGGGAGTTTTTATTGGGTATCCTTATACACATTTGCATTTTAAAGACAAGAGAGTTTTAAAAAACAAACAGACTAGAAGAAGTGTTTGACAACCGCATCTCTGGTATGTTTCCTACTTTGAGGCACAACGTTAAGAGCTTGGGAGATGTAATTTGCTCAGGGTCAGGCAGCTCAATTGTGAGGCTGGAGTGAGGTCTTTATGCTCAATCTAGGCCTCTTTCCCCCATTGACCATCAGACAGAGAAAGGGGCAGACTAGGAATTCCGAGTTCCAGGATTTGGAAAGAGTCAAAGACCATGACCGTGAACATGGTGATCAGAAAACAGAGCATGTCCAGCAGCACCTGGTGAGTGGAAGAAGCAGGTAGCATAATGTGTATAAGAAATGAAAATAAGAAGAGAGCCAAGCCGGGAACATAGTGAGGGTGGTGTAGAATCAGCTGGTGTGAAGGAAAAGGAGGGACTCAAATGTTTTTCTACAGAGTTTGGGTGTGTCCACCTGTGGGCAGTGGGGTGCTGAGGAGGGACTTCTCACTTGCAACCAATGTGAACAAATGTGGACTTGGATTTGGAAAGAGTGTTCTGATTACAGTGTGCAAAACAGACTCATGACAAAGAGACCCAGACAGGTGGGGTCAAGGCAGAATATGGACAGAGCTGCAATGTCACGTCACACTTTTTAGCAATAGGTGAGAGTTCATCTTTCTATACTGTGCATGAACAAATGAAGGTTAATAACTACATTCACTTTAGTAACATATCTCAGGAACTACTGAGTTGCTCTATGAAAACTTTGCATCTCTAAGAATGACTTGGTTTGGAGAGATTATTGCTGAAGTTTATCTTGAAGTCCATAGGAATTGATCCTTCCCAATGCCTACTGTGCAATCGAGTTATTTTCTTTTTTTTTTTTATTAATTGTGTGCTGTTGTGATGGGTAATTGTGTGTGTCATCTTGAAGGGTGTTTATAGATGAGATTGACATTTAAATCTGTGGACTCTGAGTAAAGCAGATTGCCCTCCCTGATGGGGGTGGGCTTCATCCAATCAGTTGAAGCCCTGAGTAAACCAAAAAGACTGGTGTCCTCACGCAAGAGGAAACTCTGCGAGCAGATGTCCTTTGGATTTCATCTGAACCACTGACCCTCCTGGGTCTCTGCCTGTTGACCCATACTACAGATTTGGACTTGCCAGCTTCTATAATTCTGGGTCAATTCCTTATAGCCAATCACATATGAAATCATATATTTAATAATTCATGTAAAAAATTTATCTCATTGAGCCTATTGGTTCTGTTTCTCTGGAGAACCCTGATTAATACAGTGGTAATACCTTACTGTATCTCTGATAACTGGATTTTTTTCTCTTTTTTTACAGATAAGTAAAACTCATTTTTAAGCACTTAAAAAATACTCTCTTAAATGATAAACATCAAAACATACAGAAAAACATGCCCAAGTCCTAAGCATACAGCTTGGTGAATGATCACAATGTGAGTAAACCAGTATAGCTGCCTTTCGGCTTGAGACAGAGTATGACCTTAGAAGAGGAATGCCCAGTTCTCACCATTCACTTTACCTGGCTCCCCCAAATGACCTCTGCCCCAATCTCTAGCACCCTGATTAGTTGCTATCAGTTTGAACTTTGCATGAACAGAACCACACAACATGTAAACCTTTTCATCAGGCTTTTCACACTCAGCATCAGGCTTGTCTGTCACTCATGTTGCTGTGTGGTTTTATAATGGGTTCACTTTGTTGCTGCGTCAAGTTATATGTTTTTGCTTCTGGTGGACATTTGAGCTGTTTTCACCTGGGGGATGTTATGAGAAATGTTTCTAGGACATTCTTGTATCTGTCTTTTGGTGACATATGGGCACATTTCTACTGAGCATATACCCAGGTGTGAAATTGCTGGGTCATAGGATGTGAATATGTTAGAACTTTGCTTATAGTGCCAATATGTTTCCCATAGTACTTGTACCAATTTACAATCTGAAAGGCAGAGTTCCAGCTGCTTCACATCCTGGCCAACACCTGTTATGTCAGTGTCCTTATTTGAAGGCATCCTGGTAAAAATGTAGATATATAATATTATAGTATGCCTCATCACATTTGAATGTCAGATAAACAATAAATACTTCTAGCATAAGTACGCCCTGAGGATTGCATAGGACATACTTATATCAAAAATGACTTGTTTATCTGAAATTCAAGTTTAACTACGGCCTGTATTTTCATTTGTGGAAGTGGGTGATCTTACCCTGGTAGATTCATAATGTCTTCAAAAAGATTCTTCTTTAATATGTTTCTTTTTTCATAATGTGTGTCATTGTTTTGAGTCAGAAGGCAGGTCAGAAACCAGACAGTTGGTATTGTTTGAAAAAGAACTCTCGCAATTTTGGCAAAAATTTTTTTTAAGATTTCATCCAATTATTTATTGACAGAGAGAGAGAGAGAGAGAGAGAGAGAGAGAGAGAGACCAGGGGGAGGAGCAGAGGGAGAGAATCTCAAGCAAACTCCTCACTCAGTGTAGCTCCCAATGCAGAGCTCTATCCCAAGTAGTTTGATCCCACCAGATCATGATCTAAACCAAAATCAAGAGTTAGACACTTCACTGACTGAGCCACCTAGGCACCCTTGGCAGAAAGTGTCAATGCAAGAGTTCTGGAGGCCTGGACATACCTCATTTCACTTTTTGTTGTTGTTGCTGTTCCTGATATACTAAGAACAGAGTAAATATTGGTCAGATGGAGATAAATGAAATAATCCACTGTGTACCAAAAATATACCCACCTCACAGCCATTTACCTGTGCTGTTATCTCATGGTGACATGACCAATCTTCCTGGTGAGTGAGGGACACCAGCGACCCTCTTCAAGTGCGTAGAATTCTCTCAGGATGCCATCAGCAGCTGTGTCTAGTTTTCTCTCTTATGTCCCAAGATGTGGAATTGTTAAGTTCTTGGTGTTTCTTTTCATAGGTGGATTTTCTCTCTTTACTCCTTGTGAGCTGACTGGCTTTGTCTTGCTCCAGGAGCAGGTCTAGAGACCATTGGTTGCACTCAATATTACCAGAGTGAGAACTGCAGGCCCACGTTAATTGTTCTGATAATAAGTCACCAACTGTAGCCACATGGCTTATGCGTGCTGTAGAATGAGGACTCAGACAGCCCAGGCTATTTTACTGTTCTGAAGTCATAATGGGTTGAGGACACTTTACTGCTTAAAGAATGGAATGATCAGTAGCTTAATGGAGCTGAACATAAACGGCGCTATTTAAATCTCTTAAAATCTGCAGAGGAAACAAATCTCTCCCTTGCTGAATGTTAAATTGAAACAAATTGGGAAAGGATTTCTCTATCTTTTAGCTTACTTTACCCCTGCTATCAAATCAGGAAAAAAAAGTGCCTTATAATAAAAAGGGGGGGAGAGGGGAGGCTCTATAAGTAAAATATTTAGTAGGATGCAAAACTCAAGGTAAGTTTTCTTAAAAATGAAAAGAATCTTAGCTTAAGGAACTTTTTGAAGGTCCTGAAATACCAAGTAATTAAAATTACTCAGAGGAAATCATATAATCCAATGGATGCTGTTTTTGTATTTACAATTAATTAATCTCGCTTTTCTAAAGCACAAACTACTCCCAGATTGCCACGTTACCTTTTTCTTTAGGACACATTTCAAGTTGTCAAAGACTAATTAGGTAAATCATCACTAGTATTTTGGAATAATTTATCTCTTATTCTTCCCTTAGGTCATTAAGGGATAATCTCCATTTGTCCCTCTCATTCCTGTTCACAAGCCTCTAGGCTAATTTTTTAAAATGCAAGTTTAGTGTTCTGCCAGAGTTACAGGATCTCTCTAAGTGTCTGTCTTTCCTCAAGCAGACCTGGGACAGTTATAGAGAAAACACACACCTGCCACGAGCCCTGTGGAACCCCCCAAGGAGTCACGTCTGGCTCCAGAGAGTTTATCATCTCAAATCTGTTACCTGGAGTATTTAAAAGCATCTGTTTTTCCTTCTGCGATTGGAACAACCCTTTCCTTCCCTGAAGAGTAGGGAATTGGTTGGAGAATCAGCATCCTGACATTTCCCAAGGGTGAGACTCTGCGGGAGGAGCACAGTGTGTGAGTCCTTGTTTCTGTCCGCTGCCCGCCTCCGTGTAATATGCACATGCAAACTGCGTGTTTGTGGGAGTCTGGTGGTGTGTTCATCACGCCGTGATGCATCTCTACGAGTCTGAGTCTGAAATCACCTGACCTTTCGTACCATGGCAGGATGGCCCTTGGGAACCCGTCTCTGCATCTGATTCCCCGGTGATCATATTTTGTAAGTGGCAGTGAGTTCTCATCAGCAATAGCTCAATGCACAGGGACTGCGGAAGACCGTAAACACATGAAGAAGCGTCCTTTAGGAATGTTATTCAAGTTTTACTGAAACAGAAAATAGGGTGGCTTCTTCTTATGCTCAAATTGCATTATTTGTTGGATTCATTACTTAATGCCACTTATGTCCTTGCAGATTCTAAATTTTGACTGTGTCCTGACAGCACATGATAGCGCTCCTTGTGGATTCTCCATGGAAGAATTCCCTTCAACAGAGGCTACGAAGCATGTGTTCAACGTGTTCTTTGTTGAGTCTTCTAAGAGTGAAATTCATGTTCGTGGAATTGTATGGTGTCTTGTAACCTTTTTCCCTGTCCCTCTATTTATAGTGTACACATTTTTGCCAAGCCTGAGCCAAAAACTATGTCAAAAATTCAAGCAATGCTGCAGTGTTGAATTCCCGAACACAGATCATTTCTCCTCGGCTTCGGTTTCGTAACCGTCGTGTCCTCATGAACTGAAGGTTTATGCTTCTATTTTGAACCAATCTGTTAGACTCATTAGCATTCCCGGTCGCTTGCCCTACATAGCTGGAGCTGTTTCCCTCTTTAGGTGTGAGAGCAACAGCTGTGGAAAATATTCAAATTAAACTGGTGACCTTGTTAGCAAGGAACCTGTGAGCACATTTACCTCTGTCGGCACTGTAATTTATAAAAATATAATTTGGCCACCGAGCTAGTAAAATGGGTTAACAATTATTTTTATCGTCTGGGCTGTTTTGTTGTGTCATTCCATATTTGTTATTCAAATTGCCATAATAAGAACAAGGCATTTTACCGTTCTCATTACAAGCCATATAATGTTTAACCCAAGCAGTGATTTGGAAGAAAAATTGGAGTGTGGGAAGTGGTAATAGCAGTAAGTTTCTTTTATGAGTAAAATAAACAAGGATAGAAGAGCCATTTCCTCCACCGCAGTGCTGGGTCAGGCCCTCTCACCCACCACCCTGGGGTCTCTTCTCCCCGCTGTCCTCCGGTCTGTCCAGGTGCCTTAGGCCAACACTCTGTAAGCAAGGTCCCCCATAACATCCACTGACAGATCCTAGAGGTCCCTTTTTTGGACAATGACTAAGCGGAGAACGGAGAGCACTCTCCCACATACAGAGCAGAACAGCTCTGTTTCTGAGGTGCCTCACTGCAGAGAGTTGGGAGTGCTGTGGGCTCTGCTGTTAACTGGTTTGGTCATCTGGGTGATGTTCTTTCTGTATGATATGTGCTTGTCCTTTCAGCCCTGTGCATCTTCCTCCTCCAGCAGCCTTCATGGAGAGCCAGCCCCCCGGGGATTGACCTTCTGGGATTCCCTGGGCTGTTGAGGCTAGTCATGATGCCTTGGCTCCCATGGGTCTGCCTGGGTCCTCTTCTGCCCACAGTCCCATTGGCCTGGCCTTGCTCCTCTCTGTGGGACACAGGCACCTGACTGCCTGCAATGCTGCTGCCCACCGCCTCTCTTCACGCTTCCCTCCACTGTGGTCATGCCACTCATCGCACCTCCAGACGGTGCAGCCCAGGGACCCGGCTGTCTCTGCTGGAAACCAATTTTGTCTATGCCTTTTTAGGCAATCTGTTTTTATAAAGATTTTATTTATTTGCTTGACAGAGAGAGAAAGAGAGCACAAGCAGGGAGAGAAGCAGAGGGAGAGAGAGAAGCAGACTCCCCGCTGAGCTGGGAGCCTGATGCAGGGCTCGATCCTAGACCCCTGGGATCGTGACCTGAGCCGAAGGCAGACGCTTTGCCGACTGAGCCACCCAGGTGCCCCTAGACCATATGTTTTTAAATACTTTCCTGGGCACCTCAGAATGAGTAGGTATGAGGGTGTTAATATAATTGTATTGACTGATGAAGTGTGCGCAGATATTGCTAGGAAATAACTCTCCTATCAGCTTGGTGCTTGTTCAAGTTATTTCAAATTAGCTTTGATTTCAGATTTATAGTATGCTGAGTACAAACTTTACCAAGGACAGGTGTCCGGGGCAGACTCTAAGGAAAACAGATCAGAAATTTTGAAGCTTCACATCCACTAGGGAAGTAAAATGGTGCATATACACACACGTCGATTTTCTTTCTTTTTTTTTTTTTCCTCTTTGCTAGATTCCCACTGCTGATACTTTTATGGCAGCTTAAAACCTTGTATAAAGTTTATCTGTTTCTCCCAGAAAGTTCTGAGTGGCTTGGGGTTTCCCTGCAGAGGAAGCAGCACCCCAAGCTCTCACTCTTCCACCTTCTGGGCTCCATATCTCCACCACCTCATTTCCATGTGGCTCTTTTCTGTTGCAACGTCACTCAGAAATTCCAGATGGCTATTGTGTAAACCGGCTTTCCCATCTCTATCCTGACACGTGCTGCTTGGAAATGAGGTTACAGGGGGCTCTTCTTGCTGTCCCTTCTCATGGAGTGTGTGTGTGTGTGTGTGTGTGTGTGTGTGTGTTGTGTGCATGTGTATGAGTGCATGGGTGTGCATGCACGCGTGTCCCTATACACACAAATGTGCATTCTATACCAGTGCAGAGGACTGCAAAGCCACAAGGTCAGTGTGAGACATATTACCAGTATTTTTCAAAGAAGAGGGAAGGGACAGGTTATGGTTCTACTGACACCAGAAATTAGTAAAAGGGAAACAAGTTTCAAATTTGGAGTAGCCTTTGGAATGCAGTAGTCCTATTCAGTTATCACTAATTCAACCTCAAATTTTTCATCTAAGGAGCCTTCCTTTCTTCCTTCCTTCTGAGAAGGAGAGAGGTGGGGGGAGGAGCAGAGGGAGGGGAGAATCCCAAGCAGGCTCCATGCCCAACACAGAACCCCAGTGCAGGGCTCTATCTCTGGTCTGACCCTGAGATCATGACCTGAGCTGAAATAAAGAGTCGATGCTCAACTGACCAAGCCACCCATGTGTCCCCAATGAGCATTTCTTAAAGTGTGTCCACCTGATATTAATAAATATAACTAAAAACTAAGGAAATATTTAAAAATAGTTTCAATGACTAAAAAAGCCTTGTGAAACCCTGTTAAACACGATTAAAATGGGTTCTTTTCTGCAGGGCTCGGCAGCATTTCTAATCTACTGGATGCCTTCATGACTCTCTAAGGACTGGGAAGAGATGGGGGGGGCTTTATTATGGATGATAGTCCATCATTATTTGACCACAGAATACTTTTTTTAGGAATAGTGCTTTTAAAAAAATGCCCCTCTGGGAAACACAAGCCTGGAGAATCCAGAATTACCAAGGGTTGTGAGGGGTTTGTAGAGGGGTGTACTATAACCTTCTCCCGCATCCCCAGCAGGAATGCACCCAGTGCGGTAGCTCAGTCCTGATGTTAATTTATGTTCCAGACATTTTCTAACTCTTGTCTCTGAAATGAAAAGGTCAGCATTTTCCATAATGTAAAGGTCCTTAAGAATATATTGAAACCTCCACTCCAAGGGAAACTGAATGACACCTTCTTTTCCTGTTTAAGTTCATCAGAGAGCTTCATATATCCTGTCGTTATCATTTTATGGAGGATTAAAATGGAATATACAAATATGCAATAAAACTGACACAAGCAATGGTCATGTTTCCTATGCAAATTGTTCGAGATGATCGTAAATCGGGGTGTTTCCTTCTGGGAGCAGCTCTTGCAAGGCATTTGGAGCCATGGTGCTCTAGCTGATGCAGAGGAGCCACTGTGGTTCAAAGCCATCCTCACCTGGTCTTAGTAACACCTTGTAGCAAAATTAATTTACTCTTAAAATTCCTGTTGCCATAACTACTTGGTGCTGCTGGTCATATGACTTGCTGAGATTCTAGAAGAGAAATGTTGTAGAGGGATGAGGGCACGGATGGAGATCGTGCCCACCTGAGGTTCCTGTGTGTAGATGTTCAGTGAGAGCTGGGGGAGGCACTTGCTGGGTGAGGAGAGGCACAGATTTTTCTTTTTTAAAGACATATTTATTTGACTGAGAGAGATCACAAGTAGACAGAGAGGCAGGCAGAGAGGGGGAAGCAGGCTCCCTGCTGAGCAGGGAGCCCGATGGGGGGCTTGATCCCAAGATCCTGAGATCATGACCTGAGCCGAAGGCAGAGGCTTTAACCCACTGAGCCACCCAGGCACCCAGGCACAGCTTTCATTTCTGTTTTTGTTTTCCTTGTTTTTTAACCCTAAGGCAGCCGTTGCTTCTTCTCTCCTCCTTTTTCCAGGCTTTTCCATTGGAAGCAGTGCATTTTAACTGGGTGATTCCAGGCTTGAAATGAAATGGAGATTATTTTGATTACAAAAAAAGTCAAAGATTTGATACAAAAAAATAAAGATTACTTTATATTAACATATTTTTCCTTTTATTATGCAGCCTGCTATATGGTCCAAACACATTATATGTGGAATAGGAAATGTGGCTGCAGTTAATTTTATTTGCATTCTTGGATATTTTCTTGTTGACACTGTACATACTGCCTTAAAATACGAGACATCAGCTAAAAACCTGAGTGTGAGTTGGTCTTGTATTGGGCCACCCCAACCCAAATGTCAATTTTCTTTCAAGCTTTGTAACCTATTCCCTCCACAACATGACATGACAAAAACCATCAAAAGAATCGTGTGTGTGTGTGTGTGTGTGTGTGTGTGTTTTAAGCAGTTAAATAGGTGGTAAGATTAGCAAAAGTGTGATAAATCCTTTTTCATGTGTGGGCCTCAGTCTGATGTGCTTGTTTAAATTCCCAGTGAAAGGAGAGGGTGTACATGTTGTTGAAAATTTGGAAGATATAGAAGAAAAGATGGGGAAAACAAAAGTCTTCCTTAGCTCCTCACCTGGAGATAATCATGATCTGTAATATATTCCCAGCCATTCTGGAAGAGAAGCTGTCCTTTTAACTCCAATGATTAAACATCCTTCCATAGTCTGTCTTGTAATGGCTGGTCCTAATTTTGTTGCGTCATTCTATAATAAATATTCAAGTCAATCTCCTTTATTAAACATTTACAGTATATCCATCTTTTGTTTTTGTGAATAATTCTGTAAAATATATAATGTCTCCAGATTTTCAATGAATCTCTACTCCTGTAGCTGGTTTCCTATGGATTAAATTCTTGAGTCAACACACAAGAATAGGTTAAGTCTTTGGGCACACATTGCTAAATTCCTTGCACAAAGGCTGTACCAGTTTCCCCTTGCACCAGCCAAATAGGAAAAGGCTCTTTCCCCTTCTACTCACTACTCACACTCATGCTGGATATTGTCATCAAGAATGTTCTCTTACACACCTATTAGAGTGGCCAAAATCTAACACTGACAATGCCAAATGCTAGTGAGCATGTGGAGCCACAGGAACTCTCATTCCCTGATGGTATGAATGCAAAATGGTGCAGCTACTTTGGAAGCAAGTTTGATGGTTTCTTACAAAACTAGGGATAGTCTTATCATGTCATTCAGTAGTCATGCTCTTGGTATTTACCCAAAGCAGCTGAGAATTTATGTCCACGCAAAAACCTGCACATAGATGTTTAGAGTGACTTTATTCATTAATTCTGTAACTGGGAAGAGATCAAGATGTCCTTCAATAGGTGAATGGATAAGCAACCACACAATGGAATATTATTCAGCACTAAAAAGAAAAGATCTATCAATCCATGAAAAAAACATGGAAGAAATATCACTAAGTGAAAGGAGCTAATCTGAAAAGGTGCATACATACATCATGGTTCCAACTTTGTGACATTCTGGAAAAGGCATGACTATGTAGACAGTGAAAGGATCCATGGTTACGAGGCACTGGGAGGTAGGGAAGGATGAAGAGGTTGACCACAGAGGATTTTTATGACAGCCTGTTTATGATGTACAGAGTATAATGCTCCATATGATACCGAAATTATGGGCACATATTATTATACATTTGTCCAAACCCATAGAATGTACAACACCAAGGATGAACTGTAATGTAAACTATGGACTTTGGGTGGTAACAATGTCAGTGTGGGTTCCTCAATTGTAACAAATGTACCATTTGGTGGAGGATATAGGGCAGGGGACAAGGGGTATATGGGAACTCTCTCTACCTTTCCCTCTACTTCGCTGTTAATCCGGAAATACTTTAAAAAACAAACTTTTAAAGAATGTTCTCTAATTGCATAATTGAAAAATCAAACCTCACTTTATTAGTGCCTTCTACTCATTGTCAGTACCAAGTTTAACTTTTATTGGTATGTTAGCACCTCAGATCCATCCACTGGTCCTTTGAGGCCTTAGTCAGGATGGAGGGAGCTTCACCCAGTCCCTCTAGACATGAAGCTCAATGTGTTCTACTTGTTCACTTCTGGCTCGAACTCCAGCCTCTTTAGATGTCTTGGGTTCTCTGCACGTGGACCCAAATGAGGAATGTAGATCCCACCTCCAGTTAGGCCTACGCTCCCTAAGAAGTACACACAGGTTGTTGATGCAGTTTGGAGAGCATTGAGGAAGAGCTAAGGAGGAGATTTACACTGTGGAAGTAGAAACAAATTAAGGAGCATATCATACGTCCCTGTTCTAAAAAGCCTTTGAGCCCTTCACTACTTGCCTTGGTCAGTACCCCCTTTCAAATCTCTCATCTCCCCTTCTTTAGGGTTCCCTATTTCTTCCCATGTTCTTAGGTTTGGCAAATGATGCCCATGCACTCCAGAGACCAAACCACTCCAGGCTGCTACTCTTCTAGGCCCAGTGCCCTCGCCCCCACAAGGGAGTATCTGAACTTCCCCCTTCTGTCCCACCCAGCGTTAGCACAGTCCCTGCTCATTTCCTTTTTCCCTTGAAGTATTGCAATTTTCCTAGGAAGCAGAAGCAGCTACAGCTTTAAATAACAATTATTTTTTTCACACAAGAAATCCGTGGCCACTGGAAAGACCATTGACCAGGGGTGGAGATGGATTGGTCTCTGAGAAAGCTGCACCAGGATACAGGACCTGGAAGACAGAATTAAGAACCAGAGTTGGCAGTTTTCTAGCAGAATAATCCTTAAAAGGAGACAATTATTGGGGTGTCTACCTACCCCAATTATTGGTGAAGTCTACCTACCACCTACCGAATCACTGGGCCTCATTTTGCTCAAAATTTTACAAATAAAACCACACAGTGAGTGGAGGTCAGATTTGTAAATTCACTGAAAAAAGGAAAAGGTGTGTCTATACATCTGGGATAGAGATTAAGACCAGCATTTCCAACGTGGTGCTCAGGTTATTACTAGTACCTGATGCTAGCAAAAGGAGCAAGAAGTAATGCAGGCTGTGTGCGCCAATCCGTCTGGCCAATACTGGGGTGAATGACATAGAACAGGGCTGGAAACCACAGCAGCTCAGCTCGGGCTTATGGGGACATTATCATCAGGGCTTCCTCGGTGGGTTTGACCAAGCAGTCTCTTTCCAAGAGGAACCTCATGGGGTTTAGTCGTTCTCAAGAAATACTCTGGGGAGAGATATGACATGACCACTGTATTGTGTGATCAGTAGAGACTGTCGAGGGTAATCCCATGTTCAGTATCTCCCTTGGTTCTCAACAGCCTGTTGGCCAGACTGCCTCGCAATGTCCCCATCTTCAGCCCCTTCCTCCTCCAGGTGAAGCATGCCCATAGATTTTGTAGACCCCCTACAGGTGCTGGCCAGGTGAGCTGTCTTCCTCCAGTAGCCCACAGCCTAGCGCCATTGGCAAATACAGGTTCGCAAGACCTTCACAGCACTATGGTAGTTGAACATTCACCTTATAACTTCACATAATTATGTTTGGTTATTTCTATTCATAGTTGTCATCCTTCAGGCTCTGCGATTTGACCTGCATTATGAATTTGTCGATGCAATAATGATCCGTGTTATAGCAGTAATCTATTCTAATTATTTTGGTCATGATTTACTATTTTCCTATTAATAACCATTCACCCAGGAGGTTAAAATGTTCTACATAGCTTATGTATTTAATATATTCTGTGATTTCCCAGTATATAACTTTTGGATTGTTCAGTGTGCGTGGGAATTAGTTCATGTTTACAGAACTGTCCCCATGTCTAATCCCCATTTCGTTTTAAAAATATCTCATGTAGCTCACTACATGTCAAAATGAAAACAGATTTTTCTTCCTTATATTTTTCTCCAGTAGAGTTTTATCTGCCTTTTGTATGTTTTTCCATGGACTATAGTGGAGGTTGGAGCCAAACACCTCCCCTCACTCTGCGTCTAGGTCACAGGAGTCCTAGGGAATGCTATGACTCGGGGTTGGGGGTGGTTTCTATCCCCGGAGGAGCAGGGACTCTGAACAGAAACTAAGCTTGATTGCAGGGAAAAATAAGAAATTTCCCTGGTGCCTGAATTTTATCGCCTGTTACTCATGTCACCTGGGATCTCTCCGGTTCTTTGTGGAACCATGCTGGTCCTTAGCTGAGGAAAACTTGGACGAGAATTGGAGTCAGTATTCAGACAGTGTTCATGACCCCGTGCACAACTGGGGACACAGAAGAAAGGTGGGGGACTACTAGAAGATGAGCTCAGAAATACTGCTGAATGCTTTACATTTCCAGGTTCGAAGAGCATTTGCAGAGGAGCAAGAAGCTGGCATGGACGTCCTCCTAGAGGCTGCACTCAAGAGAAATCTGTGCCACTGGGTTTATGCTGCAAAGGGATGCCCACAAGAGAGAAACATGGCTACCCAAGCTGAGGCACCCACCCAAGCTGAGGGACCCTATTGTCTGCCATCAAACCCACGCACTTCAATCTGCCCCAGCAGGGGAGGCCCGGAGTGCTTGCAAGGAGCCTGGGCTTAGCTGAGCACACTTGCCTGCCCCACATGGAAGAGTGAACCGGGCCTGGGACACTGGGGTCCTTCCTTTAGTGCTGCTCAGACAGAATGCAGACGTTTCCCAGATACAGCTACCTAGTGAGAGACCCCACATGTGGTAAAGAGTTGCCTGGGCAGCTCTGAAACTGGAGAGAGACCAGAGGGTGCTCACAGCCCCAGGCTCAGCTGAGAGCACCTCCTTCTGCAGACGACCCAGTCACTGCCCAGAGCGGGTAGGGTTCACCAGAGCAGCGAGAAGAACCTGCTGGGATTGGAGATCTGGACTATAACCCACCATGTGTCGTTACCAACTCAAGCTCCAGGGAATCGGCTCATTCCTGAGCCCTGGGCTAAGGCTTTGCTTGTTGCAAAGGATGAGCTTCTCGAGAGAAGACTAAGATGCCCTGTGTGGGGACAGGGGAACTTCCAGCATCCCAGTTACCTGCAAGGGCTTGCTGCCCTGGGTGGGAACACTGCCCTCATGGCCTTATGCTGCTTGGTATGTCACCATTTCCGTATCGGGGAGCCCGCCGCAAACACAGACCTGCTTCCCACCCTCTCAGAGTGCGTGGACTGGAGTGGGACAGGGTTTAGGGGACTGAGAGATTTCTGGGCAAAAAGCATGACTCTGGTCAGGTCGCCATAGAACTTTCAATGCTCACTGACCTCCCGAGGTAAGATCCTGGCTTTTGACTTTAAAAAGTGACCATGCAGCCCTGAGAGGTCAGACGGCAGTAAGACATGGCCCCGGGACGTGGCCCTGGATGTGAGCACAGCCACAGTGAAACAGCACTTCCAAATTATGCCAGTGAAGACAAACAGAACACCATGAGAAGGTGCCCTAAGAAGGGGGCCATGCTTGGATACATGAGTGGCTTTGCAAACAGTGCTTCTTTATTGGGGTATTACTGAAAAGGATCCAGTAGGGATTTTCTGCTTCGGTGGCAATGGCTGGGGCTGAATTTTACCCGGGGTCCTGGAATAAAGATAAGGAGCATCACTAGAGATAGTACCGGGTAGCGTCTTAGTGGCTTCTTAATTCTCTTATAAAAGTAAGATTTCTTCACATTAGCCCACTTACCCGTGTGTTTATCTCTTAGAGTATTAGCATGATTTAATGAAGTAGGGGCATCTGGGGGGCTCAGTCGGTTAACCATCGGCCTTCGGCTCAGGTCATGATCCCAGGGTCCCACATTGCTTCTCCCTCTGCCCTCTGACTCTCCTCCTCACTTGTGCTCTGTCTCTCTCTAAAATAAATGAATACAATATTTTAAAAAAAGGTTTAATAAAGTAAGAAAATATTGTTTGAAAGTCAAGACTTATGACCTTTAAGGAAAGATATGTGAGTACCTGGTTATTTAGAGCTGGTTTCAATAGTGGATCTAAAACCTTCTTGTACCAGAGGCAAAGAAAGAGAAGGAGAGGAGAAGAGGGCAGAAATGGGAGGGGGAGGGGAGGAGAGTTAGAGACTTGTGGGTGTTCCAGAGATAGGGCTTTTGTCCTGCTTCCCTAACGCCCCTGTCTTCACCTACATCTTGGGTAAGGGTCATTTAAGGATATCCTAGATTACACACTGTACCCAGCAAAGTGCAGGGAGCAGCCAGTATTTCTTTGGTATCCGGGAAGGACAGGCAAATATTTGTAAAGGAACTACTTCGCATTTGCAGGGCTGAGGACAACAATGTGTGGGACGCAATGGCTGGAGACACAGTGGATCTTGGGCATCTCACAAGGTTATTAGTGGGGATGGGAAGCCTTGTCCAATGACTGGATTCCCCTTCCCACCTCAGACTTTGGCAGTCATGTGTCTCTGAAATGTGGGCAAGATCCCAGCTAAAATTGGCTGAGATCATCCTGAATTGGCCAAGATCAAGTTTCTGTCATGGCTCAGTAAAAGGAATTAAATTGAGTATCATGTGTTTGTGTTTGAGAATTTGTACATAAGAAGTCTAGCTAAGGAGTAACAACTACTAGAGAGTTCTTGAATCCCAGAGACGTATTGGCGTAGATGCTCATGGTTGCAGCACATCTCTGAAGGAATTGGTGTCCTTCTCGTCTGGTTAAGAATCACTTGTCTTCAAGTTACGTGGTTGTTCAAGTGTTCTGGATTAGAAGAAATGGGAGCAGGGAGAGGAGGGAATATTTAAGTAAGGTTCCTGAAATATTTGGGTGGATTGTAATAGCCTGAATATATGGTGATTTATGGCACCCAGAGGTCCCCAAGGAAGGGGTGACTGCCACTTATGTGTCATGCAAAGGCAGTACGGGTCCTAAATGTGAAGAAAAGGAGGAAATTTGTCATGGAAGGCCCTGGCTTTTTCTTTCTGTGGCTTGTATTCCTCTCTCAGACACTCACTAAGTCCACTAGAATTTCATTATCTTCTTCATCCTCCCAAATTGTATGTCCCTGTGTCCTATGGTCAAACAGAGGCAGGTGGCACAACGAGGGGAGTTTGGACTTCTGGAACATTGCTACCATAATGTACCTCAATCTGGCTCTGCGGCTTATTTCTCCCCCTCTTATTGCTGTCATTTAATGATTTCTTTTCCTAATGAAAACACACTCATGGAAATAGTAAAATATTTTTATGTAGTAATTGTAAGATCCATCAGATGATGTGATTTAGTTCAACTGTGGCAATAAGAGGCGAAAAACAAATTCTATACATTAACTAGAGTTTCATGTTTACTCACTTTCTCCTATCTTTGGAACTTGGGAATATAACACAGCAACTTGGCACTTTAAATTTCAAAACATATTGGAGTATATTTTGATTCATTAGCATGGAACAGAACTTTAGGCAAAGAGATGTATTATAAACTGCGATATGTTCCCTTTTATAATACAACAAACTACATTTTCAAGTTTGGAAAATGTTTAAATGCACGTGGTTATTATGGATTCCCTAACATTGCACTTACCGGAGGCAAACTTGGAATGTTTCCAAAGAGATTCTGTAGGATCTTCATAATACAGCGCATGAGAAAAGTCCAGAGTAAATGGTATTTGCATTTCTACTGGAGATTTCATGGTGATACTCTTTGTGGCAATCGTGGTCTATTTTAATGTTTCATTTCTTGTTTTCCAAAGGTTCTTTCTGTAATAAGACATCAAAGGCTCATGTTCAGCCATCTTGATTTCATAATCACCAGTCAGTTAAGTGGGAAATCCAGTTGCAGCCTTCTTACTCATTACTGGTACTTATGAAAAATGACAGCATTGGGCAGAGAAGTGCCTTTTTTTTTTTTTTCAGGATGAACTGGCAAAGAGCCATCTCCTGTTTAATAATCTGTTTTTCACCTCTCCTTTGTGGAGTCATATCTCAGATTCAGAGAGAAGATATTGAGATGTAAGAATATGATGATTCTCTCATTTTATTCACCTAGTGCCTTTGTCACTCACACGGATAATAGTATTTTTCAAAAATGTCCTCAGCTTGTACGAAATGCTGATCTGCTGGCTCAATGGAAAAACTGTTCCTTCCCTTCGGGAATGATTCGGTCATAAAGGAGATAGTTACGGCATTGCCTTTTTAACTTGCTAGCAGTGAATGCCTCGTCATCCATTCACTCAAAGAATGTTTCAGAGTAAAGCTCCCGCATTGAGAAAACGGTCACGCTACTGTGAGGTTCCAATCTCTGCAATCTGGTGAACCTGTGATGGGCTCTCAAAAATCCCTGAGACCTAAAGGAAGATGGTCTGTATAACCAAAAGGAAGATGGATTTTACCATAACTTCTCAACAAACCCTTAGTACAACACTGTCTTGCATACATACACACAAACAGGAGTTATCCTACAACATGTTGTCATGGCAACAAAACCACTAAACACACTGGGAGAGAAAACACTTAGAAAAATACAAAAATTGAGCATAATTTTAGGAGGACTTAAAATTATATGTGTGTATATATGTATATATACACACACATACATATGTGTGTATATATAAAAGTTCCTTGTTATTTTTCTTAAGCGAGGGCCTTAAAATAAATGCAAATGCAATATATAAGTTTAATAAAAAACAAATACCCTTTATTCCAAATTTGTGATTTCTGTAGCTTTTTAATGTTGAATGGTTCTTTCTGTAATCTAGTTTTCTGGGAATTTATTGTGCTTTTATCTTTGGCCTCCAGCTCATCCAAATGATTACTGTAATTCCATTCATATTGGCAAGCATCTGGCCCTGACTTTGCATTTTCTATTTAGTTCTCACTTTTATGAGTCTTCTCCTGGTCTCTCATGCATTTCCTCACCTCAACCACCTGAAATTAAGCAAATATCTACCCTTCAAAATTCAGCACAAAGGGCGGGCCATCAGCCAACCTTCTCCAAAAGCTTTTATTTGGGTTGCTGCCTTACTTAAGTAATTAATTTTGTTGTTCTGTGTCCATTTCATCTCACAACTTCTACCACTTTTTTTCTAGAAATAACACCTAATGTACACTTGCACAAATCTTCCAGTACCTTCCTGAAGCCAAGTCAGATGTATCAAACAAGATGAAGGATGTATAAACAAAATCAATTTACACATCCCCCTTCTGTGGATTTGCCAGATTCCAAGGAGGCACCGATTTAAGAATTGAGGTGAATCTTTGCAAAATGTATTACTCAATGGTCACAGAAATAAGAAAACATCACATGCTCTGATGGAATTACTGGAGTGTAACATAGAAAGGGATGGGGTAAAATTTGGAGAGGACTCTTAACAACTTGATTCCAAACAAACTTTTTGTTATTAATATTAGAGGGTGCTTTAAAAAGGGCTTTAACTGGGGCACCTGGGTGGCGCAGTCAGTTTAGTGTCAGACTCTTGGTTTTGGTTCAGGACATGATCTCAGTGTCATGAGATCGAGCCCCATGTCAGGCTCTGTGCTAGGCGTGGAGCGTGCTTAAGATTCTCTCTCTCCGTTTCTCCCCCTCTTAAAAAGAAAGTGCTTTAACCAATGGAGTCAATGTCTTTGTCTGGATATAGAAAGACTTATCTTATGTATTTTTTAAATTGAGGTTTAAATTTATGTACAAAGAAATGCATAGATCTTAAATGTATAATTTCATGTAACTTTTTTAAAGTAAACTTTACATCCAATATGGGTCTTGAACTCACAACCCCAAGATCAAGGGTCATACACTCTACCTAGTGAACCACCAGGTGCCCCTTATCTCATGTATTTTGATGAATATATATGGCCATGACCAGTAATTCAGTCAAGATACAATACATTTCCATCATCCCAGAAACTCCTCCTCTTGTCCCTTCCAGTAAATTCCCACTCCCTACTGGCAACAACTATTTTGATTTCTATCATCAAAATTAGTTTTGTCTGTTCTTGAATTTCCTATAAATGAGATCATACAAAACATCTCCATTTGTGTCCAGCTTCTTGGAGCAATGTGTCTTTGTGATTCATCCATGTTGTTGCATATATCAGCAATTTATTCATTTGATTACTGATCTGAGCTCTGTGAGATGATTACGAAAAGTTAATCTGTTCCCCTGTTGACCAAATTTGGATTGTTCTCAGTTTGGGGCTATTAGGGATGAAAAATGCTAAACACAGTCTTGTGCAAGTGTTTTTGTGGACACTGTTTTCATTTCTCTTGAGTAAGTACCTAGTAAATACAATTGCAGGGTCATAAGGTAGGAGCATGTTTAACTTTGTAAGAAAATGCCGATTTTCCAAAGTGGCTGTGCCATTTGACATGCTCATTGTTAGTGTAAGAGAGTTCCCTGTTCCTCATCCTCGTCATTGGCACTGGATAGTAGCACTCTACTGAGATCATGACTCTGTGAGCTTTCGTTGTACATTTCTCTGATGGCTAATGACATGGAAAGCCTTTTAAAATGCTTGTTACATATTTGCCTTTAATTTTTCAAGATTTTCCTCTTTCTTTGTATTTTTTGATATTATTTATTTGGTATTAAAACTGGTATGGAGAAGTTCTTTGTAAATCTGAAGTGAAATCTTTTTGCAAATATGTGTATTGTGATGTATTCTCCTAGTTTGTGGCTTACTTTTCCATTTTCTTAGTCTCTGATGCCTAGAAGATTTAATTATGATAAAATTTGTTTTATTGATTTTCTTTTCTTTTGGAGTTGGTGCACTTTGGGTCCTAAGAAATCTTTTCCTTCCCCAAAGTTGTGAAGATACTCTCTTATGTTTTCTTCCAGAAGCTTTATGTTTTTGTTTGCATGTTTTTCTCCATGGGATGAGGTAACATCTGAGATTCATTCTCCCCTGGTTGTGTTGATCCAGTTATCTAGCACTGTTTGTTGAAAGACTTTTCTTTCTTTCTCTTTCTCTCTCTCTCTTTCTTTCTTTCTTTCTTTCTTTCTTTCTTTCTTTCTTTCTTCTTTCTTTCTTTCTTTCTTTTCCCCCAGGGGTACAGCTCTGTGAATCATCAGGCTTACACCTTTCATAGCATTCGCCAAAGCACAAACCCTCCCCAATGTCCATAACCCATCCACCCTATCCCTACCCTCCCACCCTCCAGTAACCCTCAGTTTGTTTTGTGAGATTAGGAGTCTCTTATGGTTTGTCTCCTTCCCCACCCATCTTGTTTCATTATTGTCCCCTCCCTAAACCCCACAAGAAAGACTTTTCTTTCCACGTTGCATTGTCAAGGTGCCTTCATGAGGGTCTCTTTCTGGAATTTCTAGTATGTTTCTACAATCTACTTTTTAACCTTATCCCAATACCATGTTGCATTGATTATGGTAGCTTGAAATCAGGCAATTTGAGTCTCGTAAATTTGTTCTTCAAACACATATATTCTTAAATTTAAAGGGCCAATAATTATTTTAGCATCAGGAGATAATATATGAATACATGAATAAGTAAATTTATACATTGCCTCCCTCCCCTGTGGACAAAACAAGAAACTATAAGCTATGGTTTATCCTCGGAGAATAGAAGTTGTTATTGGAATGAAAGCAGAGTCTTGCACTTTTGATTTTATGCTCTGTTGAAGATATGTCTAATTCTTTTAAACGAACTCCTTAATAACCTGCATGTTTGAAGTGTGTTCGTGGTGAGATATGAATCTTTTCTCCTTCATACTGCATTTTATTTAAAATTTTTTATTTTTACTTTATTTTAATTCCAGTATAGTTAACATGCAGTGTTATATTAATTTCAGGTGTACAATATAATGATTCAGTGCTTCCATATATCACTCAGTGCTCTTCATGAATAAGTGTACCTGTTTCCCCCATTCCCTACCACCTCCCCTCTGGTGACCAGCAGTTAGTTCTCTAGAGTGAAGAGTCTGTTTCTTGGTTTATTTCCTTTTTTTTCTTTGTTTTTCCATCAATTCCACAAATGAGTGAGATCATATGGTATTTATCTTCCTCTGACTTATTTCACTTAGTATAATACCCCCTAGCTCCATCCATGTCATTGCAAATGGCAAGATTTCTTTCTATTTGATGGCTGAGTAGTATTCCATTGTACATGTGTGTGTGTGTGTACCACATCTTCTTTATCCATTCTTCTGTCAATGAACACTTGGGCTCCTTGCATAATTTCTCTATTATAAATAATGTTGCAATAAACATAAGAGTATATGTAACCCTTCAAATTAGTGTTTTCGTTTTCTTTGCGTAAATACCTAGCAGTGGAATTGCTAGGTTGTAGGGTAATTCTATTTTTAACTTTTTGAGGAAACTCCATACTGTTTTCACAGTGGTTACACCAGTTTCCCAACAACGTACAAATGTTCCCCCTTCTCCATGTCCTCACCACTGTTGTTTCTTGTGTTGCTGATTTTAGTCATTCTGACATGTATGAGGTTATATTTCATTATAGTTTTGATTTGTATTTCCCTGGTGATGTGTGATTTTGAGCATTTTTTCAGGTGTTTACTGGCCATCTCGATGTCTTCTCTGGAGAACTGTCCATTCATGCCTTCTGTACTCTATTTAAAATTTAGAAAGCACTTTTATCTGAACAAATTTAGCAATTTTCCATTGACAGGTAGAGCTAACGGAAAAAGGAAGAAAACTCTGATTTGTGATTACATGGTGTGGATCAATGCTTACAAATATGTTTTCTCAACAAGGAAACATTACTGACTCAGAGGTGTAGGTATTATGCTCCAGGTGACTTGGTCAGTAGGTGATACAGGTGGGACATGACTCTGTGACATTTCGAAGTCATCTCTTTTTTTTTAAACTATATTATCTATTTATTAAAAAAAAAAGAAAGACTTACCTTGTACATGGGACTTGAGAAAGAGAAAGCTGTTGCTGCTGGTGCACACAGCCTTCTGCTCAGGCTGGTGGGAACTACACGAAGCTCCCCAGGGAAGGCCTCTTCCACACTCACTGAGGCCCATGGGTCTGAGCTGAGTGTTGCTCACCAGTAGTGTGCTCAGTGTTTGTCCAGAAGCAACTCCAGGTATCTTTACTAAGAAACAGGAAGACCATTCTTCACATTCTGGGGAAAGACCCAAGTGTGGCTTTTAAGGCCTCGGGGAAAGAATTTTCAGACCGTGAGCGTATATCCACTGTGAACCATCAAACCGTGGGATGCTGCAAAACCACGGACAGGGTTAGATGGCCCTCAATGAAAAAGAAATCAGACCTTGACTGAACACTCAGGGAAATACCACACATACCAAGCACTTAATGAAGAGATTTTCCAAAAAGTTACAGACAGAACAAGCCTTTGTCTGTCACCCTAGACGTGCACATCCCCCTTGACTCACAACACAGAAACAGCCTCAAAAGGAACATCCTCGTCTTCCCATGACCCCCACCAGCGTGCATGTTGCCCTCCTGCTGGGAAGGATGAGATGGGGGCTTCTGTGGGTGGCCAGGCTGGACTAGCTCTTGACTTCGTACCACTGCATGTGCTGGGTCTCTACAACCGAGACCTGTCCTCTCCCTGTCTTCCGTCTACCCCTCCATCCGAGGGTCATTCCTGCCTGTTGACAAACCTGCTCTCCTGGTCTCGTCCTAAAGCACAGTACTCCCTTCTTCCTCATTCTGAAGCTCAGAATGAGGAAGCTTCTGAAGCTTCACCCTTCTTCCTCACACTGAAGCTCAGTGCTCCCTTCAGATCTCATTCTTGTGTGGTTTTTCCTGGAGGAGACCTTGGGAGAGTTGACTTGGTGTGCTTCTGCTGCCCTCCCTCTCCTCCCCCTGCTGCAGCAGCCAAGCGCCCTCACCTCCCCTTGCACTCTCTCTCAGCTGATGTCAGTGGCTTCAGACCCACTGGCACAGCCATGACATCACATTCTTCCTTCACCCAGAGAAGCAGTCTTTACTCTCACCTGCCATTGGAAACGTCTTATATTCTTTTATGTATTTCTTGTATTCCCACAGCCTTGCTCTTACATAACTCCACATCGCCTGCCTTTATGCTGTGTTTGAAGTAAAAGCCCAGTGTGTCCTCATTAAAATGAAAGTAAACATGAACCTTCTCCTTAAAACATTTGGGATCTCCCCTACACATATGGAATCATCTTGAATATCAGTAGAATAACAATTTAGAAAAAATGATCTCAGATATCAAGCCATGTGTCTTTCCCTATTATTCGTCAATTCAACAATGTCTCTCTTGACTGTGAATTGTTTGGGACAACCTCTCTGATCTGGCCTTAACCACCCAAGGTTCCGTGAAGGGGGTTCTTACCTGATCAGCCTCCTCCACACAGCTAATCTTGGTTGTTGCTGTTTATTGGGTTTTTAACTGGATTGTATTCCTGTCTGAAAACCTATGGGAAATCACTTGGCTATTAATTCGTGGTTCTATGGGGACAAAAGAAAGGATTATGTCATGGATGGTAACATATGTATGATTATGTTTCTAGACACACTTAGCAAATAAGACACTGTGCACATAGCAGCCACGTGTGTTTTTCGCTCGGGCAGGACCACCACAGTTGGATGCAGCTGTGGGAAATACGTGTGTCTTCTTCCTCTGGTCAGGTCCCCTTCTTTCTTCATGCTTGCTGTGTGTTCCTCTCATCCTGATCTGTGCCATTTTCACAGAATTCTCCTTCATTCCGTGGTCGTGTGGTCACTGAAGAGACTTCTTGTTGCATTTCTGACCATGGGTCTTTATGTTTCAGACTTGAAGCCAGAGGTCAGAGGCAGGGCATGGGAGTGTCATAGGCTTACTATGTCTGAACATGTTCCTTTTTCTGGGTTTTTCGTTTTTGTTTTTGTTTTTTGGTGTCCCACAGTGTACTTTATTTTAAAAAGGTGAATGATTTGTTAAGTTAAAAAACAGGGTATTTCACCTAAGGTGAAATTTCCAGTTTCTTTTCAAACAGCAGGAAACCTAGGCCAGTGTTTCCCTCCATAGAGCAGTCATCAACAAGTGTGGAGCTGTGGCTCTACTCTTTGTAGAAGGCATGGAGTCCCAGGCTCACCCCCATCTCCTCCAGGGTGCCACCGACCGCCATTTTCTTTTCCTTTTTTTCTCTTGACCCCTCTTGGCATATGAACAGGTGCATCCTGGCTCCTGCCAAGTGCTCCAGTCCACTCACTCTTGAGCCCCCCTTGCTCTGCACAGCCTGAGGGATGGTCAGGCACATGGCTCTTCCTCCTGTCTGCTCCCACTCCATTCCTGTTTGTCCTGTAAAATGGCTGGACCCAGAGGGTGTTGCCTTGTCCATTCCGCGTGACACAAAATGCCTGTGTCTCTTGTCCTCGGTTGCTGAGGGTGGTTTCAAGTTTTCTGAGAAAGAGAAGCTTATGGAACCTGTCTGGCTTTGGGCAGGACGGATGCATCCCTCACGTGGAGCACCCTTGAGAATGTCTTGGCTGCCAGCAGAAGCTGTCCCCTTGCTGCCAAATTTCCCCTTGGCACAGCCCCCGGGACATTAGTGCTCAGCTATTTCCTGCCCTGTGTGCGCCTGTGAATGAGAAACAAGAGATCTATTCACCCCAAATGAAATTACCTGGGAGCCCATGTCTCTCTTTCCTCAGCAAATTTGACCCATGGAAGATAAAGAAGCATAACCTGTTTTTGTTCAGGTTACACTGTGGTCACTGGGGCTTCCTGCTACTCATTGATATACCGAGTTAGCCCGGAATGCAAACATGCTGTGACTATCCACGCCTACTGTGAACAATAGCATTGTCAATTTTCTTTTTTTCTGTGAAAGGTTCGAATTCCTTTTGAATTTGTCAGACATGCATTTTGAAGGTATTTCAGAAAGAACCCTTTCTCCCACTTCCTTACTTAAATGGCATACCCATGACTGTTTTGAGTGTCTTGAGGTGTAGAATTAAGGATTTTACACGTCTGTCACTACACTAATCCTATTTTCCCAGAAAAACCACAGCATTTTTGGCTTCCAAATATGCTCCTTTCATTATGCATGACCTGGAAGCCAGTTTGTATTGGGTTAAGCTCTAGTGGCTGATTCAAGGTGCTAGCCACCATACTTGATAGTCTTCTTAAGTGCTGGCTGATGTGAGAGGGCACTGCTTAAATTTCCTGATAGGAAAGAATTATAGGCGATTTTCATATTATCAGCAAACATGCCTGTGAATATTTATCCTTCAAACAGCCATGACTCCTGGAGGAAAACATGACCACACTTGGTAATCAATCCTATTCCTGTAATGATGTCAATCTCCCTTTCCATTAATAACTCAGTAAAGAGCACATGTCTTTTGTGAACATCTCAGATGGATTTCACAGAGTAGCAGGTTGATTGAACAGAAATGTTGTAAGAAGACCAAATAGATGGGCGCCTGGGTGGCTCTGTGGGTTAAAGCCTCTGCTTTCGGCTCAGGTCATGATCTCAGCGTCCTGGGATCGAGGCCCGCATCGGGCTCTCTGCTCAGCGGGGAGCCTGCTTCCTCCTTTCCCTGTCTCTCTGCCTGCCTCTCTGCCTACTTGTAATCTCTCTCTCTGTGTCAAATAAATAAATAAAATCTTTAAAAAAAAAAAAAAAAGACCAAATAGCACACTCCCGTTACCCTCCCCTTGTCGAAAAAGGAGACTAGCTGTGGATTGGCACCTCTCTGCTCTCCAAGTGAATCTCTGTTCTATAAATATCCTTTCAGCCAGGGCACAGGACTAAATAATAGGACTCAAAAAACCACAGACACCAAAAAATAAAAAGCTAGTCAGCCTGAGCGTGTTCTTCTTCCCATCCATCCTCCATTCCCTGGTTTGTAATTACTCAGTAAGTTCCAATGAGTTGCAATTTAAAAATGTGACAAAAGAGTTTCTTCTTATTCATCCTGGAGTTGCATTCAGGTTTTACTCAGTGCTGTGGGCTGGCAGGTGTCACCCTGGACACCAGGGTGGACAATGCTGGCCGCTCCTCAAGGGCCCTCCACAGAAGCCACCAAGGTTTACAGAAATTCACACTTTTTAAGTCTTACTCCATAGTTGTACTTACTGGTCATAGATTTCAATCCCAGGGGTAGATGGGGTCTTTTGTATTATTTTATCTGAATATTTTTAATTTTTCTTTTTTTCCATCCAGAAAACTCTTCCTTTGTGTCCTGTACCTCACCTTGTCCCATCACATGTTCCATTTTCTCTCTCCAAGGAATGTGTGAAGCACAATTTTAAGTGCCCACATGAGTCACTCCTGTTTGAGAGACATTATGGTAAGGTTTCTGAAAGGACAAGACTTCATGGGGTGTATCTTTTAGGATAGACTAGGGTTTGCCACATAATAGGTTGGTTGTGAAATCCCACTGGTTTGCACAGTCACCATCGTTTCTTGCTGAGAGGGCATCCACTCCAGGTATGGGGGGCTCCTGATGTGGCTCTCCGAAGCATGTCACCACACCAGCCGTGGCAATGGCAGCCTCCCTGGTTGGGGAGGGAAGGAGGAGTTGCAAAGTGTTAGGGGGTTTCTTTATTCCCTCAGCCAGGGACTGACTGACCATGCACCTCTGCTCACCTTTCACTGGCCAGACCTGACCACAGAACCTCCCTGAACTGCAAGGAAGCTGAGCAGTCTGTTTTACATGCGCTTAGAAGACAGCGCCTGGGTTGAGATTTGGTGAACATGGCGGTGGCTCAGGGATATGGACTGGGGCTCGGGGCTCCAGCCATTTTGCTTTCTCTGCAACACATCCTGGTGTTTGTTTGACAACCTGGTCTAGAGGCAAATACCAGCTCTAACGCCAAATACTCTGGATTTATGCCCGTTCCCTTGACACTCATCATGCAGTCCAGAGTAACTGCTTGTTTCAGAGGGGGCAGGACAAGCCTGGCCAGCAATGATAGCATTTAGTTTGGTAACATTAAGCATTAAACTAGTGAATACAACCCTTTAATAAGAACTGGGGATTTAAACACTCCTTTTAAGGACTGAGTTGGTTGGAGCACCTGGGTGGCTCAATTGGTGAAGTGACTACCTTCAGCTCAGGTCACGATCTCGTGGTCTCGGAATCAAGTCCGGTGGAATCCCTGCTCAGTGGGGAGTCTGCTTCTCCCTCTCCCTCGGCTTGTTGCTCCCCCTGCTTGTGTATGCTCTGTCTGTCAAATAAATAAATACAGTCTTTAAAATAAAAAAAAAGAACCAAGTTGGTTATCAGTTAAGTGATATATAGACTTGCACATACCTGATTTGAGAGCTAGAGTTGAAACCCAAGTCAGAAAAACATCACATATTCTTAATGAGGTCGCCTCTAACTCTTCCTGACACGGGGAGGTATGTAGGTTGGTCTTCAAACCAACTCATGGTCTGACCCTCTGCAAACTAGTTAGCCTTTCCTACTCTCTTTTCCCCTAATTTGTTTTCTGACCATAAAAAAGAACACATGTTTATTGTGATAAATTTGAAACTTATTGACAATTATAAGGAAAATAAGCAGAATAAAATACTCTTATACATCAATGTTTCTCTTTATTCATGTCTGTAAGTGTATCTATACATATGTATATATTTAAACAAAATTGATACTTATGTAATATCACCTTGTATCACATTTTACTTGAAATAAAAATATGAAGATTATATTTCCATGCTATTAATTATTCCTTGAAAACATAGTATTAAAATTTAACAGTAGGATAGAAGCACAGTTAACAGCCCTATATATTATTGAGTCATTTCCCTAATTTGGGTATTTAAGAAATT
Source organism: Ailurus styani (assembly GCA_002007465.1). Taxonomy (NCBI): domain Eukaryota; kingdom Metazoa; phylum Chordata; class Mammalia; order Carnivora; family Ailuridae; genus Ailurus; species Ailurus styani. The sequence goes on from LNAC01000617.1 coordinate 40,621, forward strand.
TCTATTTCACAGTATTCCATGTAATGCTGTAGGAAACATTGTTATAAATAAATATTGTGTACCTCTCTGATAATTTCTTCTGAAGACACATCAAGAATTATAATAGTGGGAATATAACTATGTTAAATATTATTTATGTATATTGCCAAATTACCCTGGAAAACCCTAAATGCAGCACTATAATTTTCTTTTAAATCTTTCCTCTTAAAATAATTTATATATAATATTGTTTCATTATTTTAATTTCATTTCGGGTGGTTAAACAGGTTAGGTTTTTTATCATACATGTATTGACTGATTATATTTCTTTTGTTAATTGCTTTTCTACCCCCCAGTTTTTCTAATGGGTTACTGTACTTTCTTGTTTTCTTTTAAAAATCCATTTTAAGTGAACAATGTTAACGTTAACCCTTTAAATTCCAGTTACCGATATTTTAACATGATGATAATCATACTTTTAATCTTGGGTTAAAAGAGAAAAAGACACACACATGTTGAGTTAGCAGCATGAAGCAAGAATGTTCAGTAAAATGTAATGCAAAAGGGTTATTCATGTGGTAAGGATCCTAACAATTACTATTTTTTGACTGCTCACTGTGGGAATGGAGTTACATGCTCCACCTACACTAGCTGCTGAAGACTTCTGAAAAATTGGCATTCTTCTTCCCTGTGTTCAGATGAGGAAGCTGAGGATTAGCAAGATCCCATAGCTTCTCCTAGCATCTTGGGGAGCCGGCATTCAAATCTCTGGTGTGCTCCAGGGCCTGCCTTCTGAGCATGATGCTCATCAAAATGGGCTCAGCCACAAGCATTGCAAGAAATCTGGGAATGAGCTTGCAGGGAATCCTGGAAGAGCTGTTAGAACCCTGTCTAGGATCCTGACTGCCAAGCTTCATCTAAATGGTGTGGCCATGACCTTTTGCACTTCCAGCCCTCTGCTGTGAATGCAAGTCTCACAGCAAGAGCTGAAAAAATCCGAAAGCAATGCCTCTAATGAAAGTGTCATGTCCTGAAACGTCCTGGGAGAGTTTCTGAAATTATTTTTCTTCTGCACCAGGGATTACAAAATACATAAAATGCACGGGGAAGATTTCATCGTATGTAAAGGGTCTTTGAGTTTGGAGGACTTTGAGATAAAATCTCTAATGGCTTCCAACACAGAACCACGTGCCCAGTGGACTGTAATCCCTTGGGAGCTGTGCAAACATCAGGGCTCCCTCACCCAGGGTCTGATGAAAGGAACCCTAGAACCTACCAGAAAGCAGAAATTAGAACCCAAACCAGCACTGTGGAATGACGGTGTTACTGTGAATCTGCATTTCTTCGCACAGAAGTGGGAAGGAGGGGATGAGGCTGAACATCCTTGGCTCAGGCATTGGTTGAAGAGACCATCATCTAGATTCTGCCTCTGTGTGTAACTTACAGTCTATCTGGGAATTGTCTCAGTCTTTGTACATACACTGCCTTACATTAAGGAACTTAAAGATCGATTCCATCTTGCACTAACAGTCTTAGAGAACTGAACATTATGGTTCTGTTTTCCAGAGAGCCTCAGGGAAGGCACTGGTCTGGGGGCTTGCTGAATGGGGTGGGGCTCCAGGAGCCCGGGGAGTCTGAGCCTGTGTTCTCCGGTCAGGTAGGAAGGAGGTGAAGGGGAGGACCAGAGTGACCCATTGCCAGCAAGTCCAATTCAAATTCTGGAAATCGATCACATTTCAGAAAAGCTTAAGGGGTTCCATGTTACTCATTTACATTCCTTCCTTGATGATTAAACAGTTACTAACTATTTGCAGTATGCAAAGCACTTACACTTTCTAGGATTCTGATTGCAAGTTTGGAAAATTATATTAAAATCTTCAAATGGTCATACTACTTATTGCTACTAATAGCATTAATTGCTTAATGCTATTTTAGAAATTTACTCAAAACAATTGTCAGATATGCACCTAAAGATCGATTATGAGGAACAAAGCATTATTTAGTTTAGAATAAAAATGTTATTTAAAAATAAATTGTTCTGTCTCTTACACACACACACACACACACACACACACGCAATTATTAAGCCATATGATTGTTATTATATTAAAGTCAAACAATTAATTGGTTGACAAAATAATTAACCTTTGAACTAGAAGTGTTTGTTGAGAGTAGAGAATTTGTAATTTCTTCCTAGCCAGTGAAAATGGAGCCAAATTTTTTTTAATTTTCCCCAGAGAATAAAATAGCATTGACTCTATTGAGAATTATTTTTAAATGTCTCTTTAATTCTCCTGAAAATGTGAGTATATTCCTTGAAGTAGTGCTTACTTTTTTTTTTAATTTTTTTTAAATTCAAATGTAGTTAACATGCAGTGTTGTACTAGTTTCAGGAGACCAATAGAGTGATTTAACAATTTTGTGGATTTCTCAGTACTGATGACAAGTGTGCTCTCCATCTCCTTGACCTATATATCCCGTCCCCCCACCCACCTCCCTTCTGGTGACCACCAGTGTGTTCTCTCTATTTAAGAGTCTGTTTTTTCATTCTTTTTTTCTCTGTTTGTTCATTTGCTTTGTTTCTTAAATTCCACATGTGAGTGAAATGATATGGTATTTGCCTTTCTCTGACTTATTTCACTTAGCATTATACCCTCTAGCTCCATTCATGTTGGTGCAAATGGCAAGATTGCTGAGTAATATTCCTTTGTATATATATACCACATTTTCCTTACTAATTTATTATTGATAGACCCTTGGGTTGCTTCCATGTCTTGGCTATTTTAAATAATGCTTCAGTAAACATAAGGGTGCATAAATATTTTTGAGTTAGTGTTTTTACTTTCTTTGGGTAAATACCCAGTACTAGAACTGCCAGATCATGCAGTATTTCTATTTCTGACTTCTTGAGGAAACTCCACACTGTTTTCCATGGTGGTTGCAGCGGTTTGCATTCCTACCAACAGAGCACGTGGGTTCCTTTCTCTTCACATCCTTGATAACTCTTGTTAGTTCTTGTGCTTTTGACTTTAGCTGTTCTGACAAGTGTTAGATAATATCTCACTAGAGTTTTAATTTGCATTTCCCTAATGATAAGTGATGTTGAGTATCTTCCTGTCTCTGTTGGCCATCAGTATGTCTTCTTTGGAAAAATGTTTATTCAGGTCCTCTGTCCATTTTTTATTGGATTATTTAGTCTTTTGGTGTTGAGTTGCATAAGTTCTTTATCTATATTGGGTATTAACCCTTTATCAGATATGTCATTTGCAAATATCTTCTCACATTCATAGGTTGCCTTGTTGTTCTGTTGATGGCTTCTTTAACACTGTGAAAGCTTTTTATTTTGGTGTAGTCCCCAAAATTTAATTTTTCTTTTGTTTCCTTTGCCTTTGGAGACATATCTAGAAAAATTTTTCCATGACTGATGTTAAAGAAGCTACTGTCAATATCTTCTTCAGGAATTTTATAGTTTCAGATCTCACATTTATGGTTTCAAGTCTCAATTAATAGGATATACAACTGTGACATCATTTTATTGGATTGTTCCCTTTACCATTATGTAGTGTCCTTTGTTTCTTCTTACATCTTTGTTTTATCTTTTTCTAAGTAAACTCTACACCCAACGTGGGTCTTGAACTCAGCCCTGTGATTAAGAGTTGCATGCTCTACTGACTGAGACAGTCGGGTTGCCCTACATCTTTGTTTTAACGTCTATGTTGTCCAATACAAGTATTGCTACCCCAGGTTTCTTCTCACTTCCATTTGCATAGTAAATATTGTTCTATCTCTTCACTTTCAGTTTGCATTTGTCTTTATATATGAAGTGACTCTCTTGTAGGCAGCATGTAGATTGGTCTTGCATCCTTATCCATTCGGTCAGCCTGTGTCTTTCAATTGAAGCCTTTAATCCATTTACATTCAAAGTAATTATTGACAGGTATGTATTTATTGCCATTTTGTTACTTGTTTTCCAGCTGTTTTTGTAGTTCTTCTCTGTCCTTCTTGCTGTCTCCCATTGTGGTTTGACAGCTTGCTTCAGTGATATGCTTGAATTCCTTTCTCTTTATTTTTTTGTGTATCTATTACTGGCTTTTTATTTAAGGTTACCATTAGGTTCATATATAACATTTTATTCATAGAGCCATCTGTATTAAGTTGATGTTTGCTTAAGTTTGAACTCATTCTAAAAGCACTAAATTTTTACTTTCCTTTCACGTTTTATGTATATGAGGTCATATTTTACATCCTTTTATTTTGTGAATCCCTTGACTGATTTTTATAGATATAATTTATTTTACTGCTTTTGTGCTTTAACCTTGTGTTGGTTTCATAAATGATTAATCTACCAGTTTTATTATGTTTGTGTTTACTTGTGAGATTTTTTTCCTTTCTTACTCCTGCTTATGGTCTTTCCTTTCTACTCAAAGAATCCCATCAAACATTTCTTGTAAGGCTGTTTTTGTAGATAAGAACTCCTTTAACTTCTGTTTGCCTGGGGAACTGTTTGTTTCTTTCTATTCTGAGTAATAGCCTTGCAGGATACAATATTATTGGTTGCAATTTTTTTCCCTCTCAGCACTTTGTATATATCATGCCACTCCCTTTGGTCCTACAGAGTTTCTGCTGAAAAAGCAGCAGATAGCCTCATGGGCTTTCTCTTGTATGTAACTGTTTTCTCTTTCTGCTTTTAAAATTCTCTCTTTATCAGTACTTTTTACCATTTTAATTATTATGTGTCTTGGTGAGGAGTCTTGGTGAGGACCTCCTTGAGTTGATTTTGACAGGAATTCTCTGTGCCTCCTGGATCTGGCTATTTGTTTCCTTCTCCAGATTCAGGAAGTTTTCGGCTACTATTTTCAGCTACTGCTTTCTGTACCCCGCCCCCCCATCCCTTCTACTTCTGGGATCCCTGCAATGCAAATGTTATTGTGCTTGGTGGGAGTCACTGAGTTTCCTTAACCTATTCTCATTTATTATTATTCTTTTTTCTTCTTGCTATTCAGCATGGTTGCTTTCCATTACTCTGTCTTCCAGCTCACTAATCCATTCTCTTGCTTTCTCTAATCTACTATTTATTTCCCTCTAGTCTATTTTTAATTTCAATTAAGTTCTTCACCTCTGATTGACTCATATAAAAATGTTCTATCTCCTCATTGAAGGTTTTACCAAGATCCTCTATTCTTTCTCACATCCAGTGACTATCTTTATGACCATTACTTTGAATTCTCTATCAGGTATGTTGCTCATCTTCATTTAGTTTAACTCTTTTGCTGTGGCTTTGTTCCGTTCTTTCATTTGGAAAACATTCCTCTATCTCATTATTTTGTCTAACTCTCCATGCTTGTTTCTGTGTACTGAAAGAGTCCATCACATCTCCAGATCTTGAAGTAGTGGCCTTACGAAGAAGAGGTCCTGTAGTGCCCTGCAGTGCAATATCCCCTGTTCACCAGAGCCTGACACTTTAGGGATGTCTCCTGTGTGTGTTGTGTGCACCCTCCTCTGTGCTGAGCTGTGTTTGCCTTCAGTCCAGTTGGCTGCAATGACCCACTTTGCCTGTGGCCAGCGGGATTTGATCACTGTGCTGTTGCTGGGCTAGTCTGGAGCTGCTGTGGTTTTGTCGTTGGGCAGTGTCAGCAGTTAGACCAGATGCCTGCCCTCAGCCTGTTTGTCTGGGGTGCTGTAGTTTGGGAACTGCAGGAAGATTGCCTCCATCTCGTCCCCTGGGAGGCTTTTGTTAGTGGGTGAGGCCTGCTTACAAATCACTTGTCTCTGCCTCCAATCCATCTGTCTAGGCTGCCATGACCCTGAACTGCAAGGTTCTCTTCTTGTGCTGCCCTCTCCCCCGCAAGAGGTTTTTGTTGGTGGGCAAGGCTGCAGTGAGATCAGATGGCTGTTGTACACTGTCTGGCCAGGAAGGTCTCTAGACACACTGATCAGCAGGGCGCCCTCTCTGTACCGCCAGTGACAAGCTGTGGCCACTGTGGCTGCAGTCAGACGAGTGTGTGTGATCACCTTTTCTTCTCTTCAAGGCAAGAGTCACTTTGGAGTGATGCTGGTCCCTGCCCAGGGCTGCTTTCTAGATGAGATGCAGCAGGAGCAGCTTTGGAGGGACTCCCGCTGAGTGGGGCAGTTTGGATGGGCAGATCCGGGGGAGGATTGTAGGGTGAGGTAGAAGGTGTTAGCAAAGTTGGTGGAGAGTGTTCACGCTGGTTCCCAAAGTGCCTGGGTGTCTAAGCTGGTGGGGCAGGAGATTGGTGTCTACCAGCTCTTTTCTTCTTGGGGAAGTCTCCTAAAGATCCATGTGCCTCCGGTACACATTCTGAGATTAGCAAATGAAACTCCTAAGTACACCCCAGGCATTTTTCAAACTGCTCTTTCTATGTTGTCTGTATGGATGGGTGGTTTTTGTTCCTCTGTCTTTAAGGGTAAACTCAGTTTCCTATCACCTTCAGGATCTCCCAGATCCCAGATCCCACTGATTTTTTAAGTACGCAGAGTTAAGTCTCACTAACTGTAAAAACTCATGAAGTTAAGCCCTGCTGGTTCTCAAAGCCAAATGTTATGGGAACTTGTCTTCCCAGTGAGGGGTTCCTGGAGTGACTGGTATGGGGACTGCTCCTCTCCTTTCTCCATGCTGTGGAATCTCTTGTTTATAGTGAGTCTCATAAGGAGTTTGGTTCTTGACAAAGTCTGTGCCCCTCCTACCCTTTTCATTGTGGCCTCCTCTCTGCAGTTAGCTGTGGAGAGTTTATTCTGACAGTCCTCGGGTCATTGTCAAGGTTAGCTACTCTGATGTGGCTGTTATCCAGGTGTGTCCATAGGACCAGGTGAGCTTAGGATCCTTCACTTCATTACTTCCCAAAAGTCTCTCATTTGCTCCTTTCTTGACCATAGGCATCTCTGCTTCTAAGGAAACTCAAATTATTTTTCTACAACCTACCTTTCATTCAGAAGCAACCCCAACATCAATGAAATAAATGGCAGTTATGTTCCAATAGTGTTGTGCTCCTCATCGCATTTTGCTAATTTGATAAAGATAATAAACACTTTTCTTAAAAGAATTTGGTAAAGAAAAATTATAGAAATAGCTTTATCATATTCAAGCCTTCTCAGTATCTAATTTCAGAAAGTGAAAGGGTAAAATTGAATAAAGAAAGGAAATAGAATATAAATTTCAACAGTATTTGCTCTTTTCATTTTACTAGGAGAACAAAGTGCTGTTTTGCAAAAATGTCAGTGCAAGCTACATTTAATGAAATCCACACCTAAGCTGACATATCTTGGTTGAAACTATAATAGCCATAGACAATTATTCCACACAATATCTTCAACACTTCTTTGAAAGGGCAATTTTCACTATTTTTAAACACTGAAATATTTTTGGGGGGGTGGAAATGATTTTAAAAATGACCAGTTTTCATATCCTTAGACCTGAGCTTGACGTTAGTTTTACTCTAAGCACTTCTGATAGATTCCTAATCCAAGGGTCTTCTCTTGACCCATGACTCTGGCCTGTTAACCTACAGTCTCTTGACCTTTTTCAGGAGCTCGAGTTCCCACCTCATGCTGTTTTAGTCCTGTTCTGTGTTCCTGGGGCCGTTATAGCCCCACTCACTTCCCCTCACCCCTTGTGCACTGCAGAAACCCTAAATTTTTTTTTTTTAAGATTTTATTTATTCATTTGACACAGAGAGATTACAAGTAGGCAGAGAGGCAGGCAGAGAGAGAGGAGAGAGGAGGAAGCAGGCTCCCTGCTGAGCAGAGAGCCCGATGTGGGCCTCGATCCCAGGACCCTGGGATCATGACCTGAGCCGAAGGCAGCGGCTTTAACCCACTGAGCCACCCAGGCGCCCAGAATTCTAAATTTTTATCTGAGGAAAACTGTATTTTGCTTTGTAAGTTCAGGGATCCCCACCTTATAGATACGTGCACACACATGTACGGATAGGCTTACACATGTGCACACAGATACAGACAGGCATGCATGCACACATACAGAAGCACACACACGTGCACACATGGACACACGTACACAGACATACACACATTTACACACATTCGGACACACTTGCACACAAGTGTGTGCATATACACTATGCATATACCCATGCCATACAAACACATTTATAATAACACACGGACATCGACACACACACTCAGACACACACATACAAACACACACACAGGCACACACAGCTAACACTACTCATGGCACTTCATCCGCACCAGGAGGACTATATCATGGGCTCCCTGACCTGAAATGCAGTTACTATCAATGCAGAACTAATGTAATAAATGATTGGTTTTGTAAAGCTACTTGGACAAAGGCTGCCTTGAGGCATCTTAGAATCCCTTAGTGAACAAGTCATCATTTTAATTGTGTCCAGACTACTCTCCACATCAAAACACATGGTGATGGGGTTCAGGTCTTAGCAACATGGTAGCCACGGGTGATGATCCTCATAAAAATAGGTCTCAATATTTGGGGGTGTATGGGCATTTTGTTCCTTTTTAAAAGGCTCGTGTTCCTGCTTCAGGATATGTGAGAATTCTCAAGCCTCTCTTAAGAGATGGATGGATGGGAAATACACCAGCTGTTCACTCCTCACCGTACTTGGCACTGCCCCTACCTGCCCCACTCAGACTATAGCACGATGTTCTATTGGGTGCCTCAGCCAGGAAGCTCAGCCTGTCTAGAGCTCGTTTTCTCAACCTGAAACAGGAACAGTATGAAAATAGGCATGCTGGGATTGGCACAGTAATGTACACAGTTTTTCTGAAAGGGCTCTGGTAGGAGAAATGCCCACAAAGGGACTGGACAGCTCCAGCAGGCATCGTTTGCATGGATGTCTGCATGCTTCTGTGTGGCCGTGCACACCCTCCCACACTTTACTCTAAAACACCCCTCTTATAAAGACAGGTGAAGGGACCGCTGTCTGTGCTGAGCGAGCATTGTTTATGAATAAATCAGGGGTTGTGAAAACATCACGGCTGGATGATAATTTGCCCTATGCCAGCCCTCCTCATTACTGGGATTGCCATGTTTAGATGCCTGATTGACCTCAAAGAAGGCCCTAGAATTTGCAGAGATCATTATTAGCACTCACCTTAATAGGCGATTGCTTTTGTTTGATGAGACGTTGAGCATAGCTAAATGCCCAGAGACCTGAGACCAAGTCTGCCGGGCATTCAAAAACTGCTTTCCCAGTACAAGCTCCTCAGACAGGACACTGCACCCATCAGAGGATCTTGGGGGAATGATCTAGAAGGTTCTAATTTTGGGACCACTCCTACATCCAGATCTCTGTGGTTTGCTAAGGTTTCCAGGGGGCCAGGGGCTCCTCCCAAAGGAAATTCATAAAGCAAAGCAGACACTCAGCTTGGTCTGGGCAAATTTCCTGACCAGCCTTCAGACCACGTCACATCAGGACTCTGGAGACTGGAAGAGGAGCCTGCTTCCCAGGAGGTTCGAAGGCTGTGCTACAGTTTCCGCTTTGCAACAATTAAAACAGAAACAAGGAGGCAATTCACACAATTTGTGTAATAAGGATAGCCAGAATTTATTGATTGCCTGCTCTGTGTGTGATTGCCTGCCTATGGTAAATTCTTTGCAAACATAATTATGTTACAAAAGCTCTATAAGTATTTTTTAAGCTGCATTTTATAGATGAGTAAACTGAGGCTGAAGTTCAGAGAAATAAGGCAGTTTACCAAAGGATTCTGCTTATAAATGCAGTTTAATCTGGATGCTTAGGTGATTTCATTTTATGACAAGTGGTAAATTATTAGCTGAATGAAAAGACAGTATTTTAACTGATGACTTATTTATTTGTTTCTTTATGCTTTTTGTTTCCATGGAGATCTGAATTCCTTCTGGAATATTCCTGACAGTGGCAGAGACAACCCTCACTTCTCTTCCTTTCGACCTTAGAACAGCAGGTTGGATGTGGAGGTGTGTCTTCTTGTATTTGGGGGAGGCCTCCTAGAGTCACGCCTACTCCCAGGCTTCCAGAAGACAGAGAAGCAAGACGTCAGAAAGAGGGAGATGGGGTGACAGAAATGCCAGGACCATCTTTGCTCCTTCTCTCTGGATTCCCCACCCTCTCATTTTCTTCCTTTCCCCTCCATACCAAAGATAACTGTCACTGAAGTTGGTTAAAACTGGTAGAATATTTCCGTATGGCAATAAAGCAATGAGTGTAACCACTTGCATAATAAAGACTCATACCCTTTGAACCAAGGATTTCTACTTCATTTTAAGAAAACCAGAAAACAAAGCAGACCAATAAGTATATTCATGAACATTCATTGTGACATTGCTTGTAAGAATACAAAATATGAAAAATGCCTTAAAACAACACAAATTTATCATCTTACATTCCTGTAAGTAAGAAGTTCCTCAAGGCTCTCCCTGGGTTATAATCAAGGCATCAGCAGGGCTAGTTCCTTTCTGGAAGCTCAGGGGGAGAGTCTATCCCTGCCCTTTGTCCAACTTCTAAAGGCCACCGTATCCCTTGGCTTGAGGCCCCTCCTCTTATCTTCAGGCAACATCACCTCTTTCTGATGCTACGTGCATCTTCTGGACACAGTGGGGAAAAGCCCTCTGATTTTTAGGACTCCCTTTATGATCTTGGGCTGACCCAGGTAATCAAGATAATCTCCTATTTCAAGGTCTTTAATTGAATCACATCTGCTGGTTCCGGGTTTAGGAAGTAGACAGTCTGGGGGAACCATCATGTTGTCCTACCAGACAGATAATGTCTTTCATTATAAGATTTTACTTTAATCCCGTTATTATTGGTAGTTGAAATTAATTCTGCCATGTTGTCTTTTAATTCCCATGCTGTCCTTTCACTTTTAAAAAATTTGGTCTCCTTCCCTGATTGACATTGAGTTGATGGAATTAATTCTCTTTTCTCCTTCTACCAGTGCTATTCATTTACTAGACACAATTAAATTTTTAAATTGTTTCCCTTCATTTTTTTTTCCTAAAAATGGTCAAAGTTAGTTTCTTCAATGAAACCATTATCTGCTTTAACTTTCCTCCAAATAGCCATCTTCCCATGTCCACGTTGCTGTAGTCTCAGATTTAATTAGAACTTGTTTGTCTAACACAAGTGGTCACCATTATCATCATAATCACTATTATCATTTACTTCTCAATAATAACCTAGATCCAATGTTTCTTCATGATTGTACCACTCACTCTTGGCTCTTAGGTTTTTTTTTTTTTTAATTCTGAGTTGTTTTTTCCTCATTGAAGGACTTGCTTTATTATCTTTTTCTCTGAGGAACTGTAGGTAGTGAGCTATCTTTTTTTTTTTTTTTAGATTTATTTGAGAGAGAGAGAGAACGGAGGGGCAAAGGGAAAGGGAGAAAGAGACTCAAGCAGACTCCACATCAACAATGGAGCATGACACGGGGCTCAATCTCACCACCCTGAGGTCTCGAACTGAGTCAAATCCAAGAGCTGGACACTTAACCGACTGGGCCACCCAGGTGCCCCAGTAGTAAACTATCTTATCATTGAATGTCCGAACATACTTTTATTTCACTATAGAGTTCTGGGTTTCCAGTTATTTTCCCTTAGCGCTTGAAAAATATATGTTTCTCCTTTAGCTTCTGCATCCTTTATTACTGATTTTCAAGAAATCAAATATCAAATATAACATTTTTTTATTTTTATTTGTTGTTAATTTCCCCTGTTTTCATAATATATTTTAAAACATAATCTCTCCATCTCCTGTACATTGTAGGTTTACCATGATGAATGCACGTATGGATTTTATGGTTTTACAAGAGTCAAATACTTGATATGATGTCTCTGTCTGAATCCTTATGAGTCTCTTCAATCCTGAAAATTTTTGAGTCATTATCAATTTAAGTATTACCCCTCTCTATGTGCTCAGTTTTCTTCATTTAAAACTTTCTTCATCTATCTTTGACATCCTTTAACCCATTTTTTTAATTTCCACCTATTTATCTCTCTGACCAGTATTCAGGATTACACCCCATGTTGTGCTGCCCTGACTATTCTTCCCATCTATAAAATTTTTTCACAAAATCATTAGATCTTTAATTTTCAGACTTTGCACTTGATTCTTTTTCATTGTTGCCTCTTCTTGCTATTGTTTTATGAATGTCCATTATCATTTGTTTATTTTACACATGCTTGTGTGATTATCTTTTTCAGATTTCTCATTTGTCTCTTTGATCCTTCTCTGAGCCTATTGGTTCCTTTTCTTTGCTGTGGAATTCTTCATCCAGGCTGCCATCTGGATGGAGCATTGTTTTGGGTGAATATATCCTCCCATACCAGTGAGCCTCCTTCCCAGGCAGGGCTGTTGTTTTCGCAACCTACTGGGAACATGGTCCCAAATCAGCTCTGCTAGTAGCTTGGGGCTTTCATCCTGCAAAGATGCTGGGTTCCCAAATCCGTTGTTCGTTCCTGAGTGCCTCCGCTTTCTTCTTCCTCCGCAAGCACATCTTTTTGTCCAGAGACTCAATGACTGGGCAGAAATATTTCAACTTTTGTCGCAGGCAAAGAGTGAGGTCTCAACCAATTGCTACTCTCCAGAAGTTCAATTCTGGCTCCTTGGCATTCTGTAAGGGAATTAAAGCCCTAGTCCTAATGGCCCAAATCTGGTTTCAGTTTATCATGAGTCATCAGCCAGGCAACATGCCCCTCTATTTCTGTCCACAGAAATTATCCTCTTACTTTTGATTGCAGCTTGTCTTTCTAAGAATGATCTATCATTGTGGAGTCAATGTTCTATATATGACATATATGTGGTAATTACAAAGAAGGTATAAAAAGAGGATAAGATATATTAAACAAATAGTAAGTGAAAACTAAAAAAGCTAAAAGCAATACAATAGTAATAAAAGCTGACATTTATTAGGCTTTTTTATATGAAGTAATTCATTCACTTCTTTTGATGACCCCATGGATTAGGGACTAAAATTATTACCATTTTACAGATGAGAACATGGAGGCACACAGAGTTGGAGGAAGCTGTCAGAGATGTACAGTACAAAATGGCTGAGCTTGTCTGCTTACACAATGACATACTGTCTCCTGCTACACTTAAGTCTCGAACAATGTAGGCGTTAGAGACGCTGAGCCCAGTGCACTTGAAAGTCTGCCTATAACTTTTAACTCTCCCAAAACTTAACTACCAATAGTATAGTGTTGCCTGGAGGCCTTACTGATAGCATAATAAGTCAATTAACACCTATTTTGTATGTTATATGTATTACATATTGTGTTCTTACAATAAAGTAAGCCAGAAAAAAGAATGTTTAAGAAAATCATGGGGGAGAGAAAATCCATTTACAGCATGTACTGTGTTTATTGAAAAAAAAAATGTGTGCTTAAGTAAACCCACATACTTCAAACCCTTGTTCAAGGGTCAACCATACTTAAGAGTTCATGGAGCGTGGGGACCAATATGCGAAAATAGATTTGTCCTGGGTGGTGGGAATAAAAGTTTGTTTATTTTCTTATTTTAGTTGGAATTTTTAAAATTGTCTACACTGCACCTATAACAATTTTGTAATTTGAAAAAATAGTAATAAAAGTTATTTTTTACTATGCCTTTTAAAAGCCAACAATGCCTTCCCTCCCAGTACCATTTTCATTGTTAGATAAGAGAAGCCAGAGGTAAAGTCAGCCAAGAGTCAAATTACCTGCAGTATGGGCTGGAAGGCTGAGAATGGGGGGATGGGCATTGTTCAAAGATAACAGGGAAGATATCCCGGGTGGCGGAGTACCCATTTGACCTCTTCCACTGTAGGTCTAAGCTGATTCTAACTATAGGCTCAAAATCATCTTGAGCCCCTTCTGGCTCACAGGCTTGGTTTGGCACACCTTCTCCCATTTGCGGTTAGCTAACCTTCTTTCTGTGTATTTTAGTTCCAGAGTGTTCAGTTTCTATGGCAATGATGCTATTTGAAATGTAGAGAAAGGCCACTCTTTAGATGCAACATTTCTTTCTTGTGCAATGTACACTCATTAAAGTTCATGTGAAAGACGGTAATCTCATGTCCACAAAGTGACATGAGAAGTGAGTATGGAATTGGTCTAAAAGCCACAGAAGGATGCTTAATGGTCAAAATTCAAGGCTGGGAAAAAGGGAGTGATTGGAAGGGGGTAGAATGGCAAAGATGGGAAAACAGTGGTGGAGAGGAGGGACCACTCGAGGGACCTAGGGCAAAGCCACAAAGAGGACTCTGTCCCTGGAATAAGGATTGGAAGAACAGAGAGTGGGAGCCAGGAGCGAGGGTGATGGGACCTGAGGGCCACGGAGGAGTGTCATGTGATCATGTGGAGCCACCACAGTTCAAGGACTAAGGGATTTAGGCTCCACTGGGGTCCTTGGATATCTTATGCACCTTGCAGCCCACCTATGGCTTCCTATAGGATTTGTGGAGCCAGGCTGGTCAGAGGAAGGGGCAGTTCAAGTCCTTGCAGAAAAAGCATCAAGAGATGGTTTGTTTATGATTTTTCTGGATCTTCCAGAGCTGATGTATCTTTGTTCTCACATCCAGAGAGCCCTGATCAGGAAAAGACGGAAAAAATTCTATAGACTCGACCATGAGTTAGCAATAAATCATTTAATAAGTCCCACCCCAGATTCATGGTGGCCACTACAAGGATGACACAGTGAGTGTGTTATTTATGAGGCATATTTTATATGCACGAAACTACATAGACTCCATATTTAGAATGATAAATCACAAAGTACATTTATATGGCCTCAGTCTGAGTTTTGCAACATCAACCAGCAATCTTTCCCCTTCCATGCATGCCTTTCCTCTTTTAAATTCTATTCATCAGAGAGAAAGCAAACATTCGCATCCCAAGACTTGATAAAGAAAAGCAGAATTTGCCTTTTTTCCTGAAATTTTTTTAATTGGTGATTTCCTTAACCAAAACATGTGGGATTTCATTGTCATAATCTTGATTTACATCAAACTGACACAAATATATGAATATTATGGCAGAAATTTGTGGGTTGCGTGGAAGGCTATGCCAATAAAAGGAAGCAACATTTCCACTAAGAATCAGTAATTCCCAATGACAATTACCTGTCAAGGGGAAAAAGAAGAAATAAAGTAAGAAGTTTAGAAATGTCACAAATTAATAAATCATAATATTAGTAACTCTAAGCATGTGATGAGCTGTGATTACACCTACAATGTGGGCTGCCAGCCGGATATAGGAATAAAATATTTTAATTCATTGTCTTTGAAAAGTTCCTATTAGTGTTTTGCAAGGGAGCTTTCCAATCTGTCAAGTTTATCTAAGACGACTCAGACGTTGATTTTTATGCTGCTATAAATGGTTTTTACAGTTGTCATAAACTCAGAAACATAATATGCTAGATACTATAACAGCAAGGGTCCCAATTAACGTGTTCCATGCCTGATTTTAAATAAACATCAGTTTCTATGTCATTACTCTCTCCTTTGATTTTTTTTTCTCTAGGAAGGGAGTACCTGTGACAATGCAGTAATGTGTATTTTCAAATATCACAATAAAATATGGCTTAGTTAGATCTGACATAGTGCACAAATGAACTCAGAGACAATTAAATGGAATTTCAACATTCCATATAAAACACGCTTGAGGAGAGAATGTGGTGAGTTGTATGTATGTGATTCACTCTTTTTGTATCTATAATTTTGGGGCATCTGGAACTTTGCTAGATCATCATTTGCAATGATAAATGGTGAGCCTATTTTAAAGTCTACAGAAGTCATTATATTCTAAAGGATGGATTTTATTTAAAAAAAAATAAGTGGATAGCTCAGTCAGTTAAGCATCTGCCTTCGGTTCAGGTCATGACCTCATGTCATCATCGAACTCCCTGCTCCATAGGGAATCTGCTTCTCCCCTGCCCCTCCCACCACTCATGCTCCCTCTCTCTCTCTCAAGTAAATAAGTACAATCTTTAAACAAACAAACGGAGTTTATTGTGAGTTCTACTCGGAGTCCTACTCAGAATCAGAGGATGTTAGCATTATAAATGTTTCCAGAGATCAGAGGTTCTTTCTCCCTTGATGGTATCCCATTTGGTGATCAATCAGCCTGATCATACATATTTGCAGTGATTTGGATCTTTGAAGGGCTCAGTTCTTTATAAAGTGTCCTTCTTTATGTTAATTGAGATAAGTTTGCTGTGGTTTGATGATGGCCCGTGGATCTAGCCCAACTCCTTCCTTACACACCTTAGCCCATCACAAGGGGGACAATACCCCACAGTGTTCTGAACCCTGACCTTAGAGTAAGTTAGGGAGGCAAGGGGACCACAGGCGTATGGGCTCCATCCACCCTGGTTGTCCGTGAGCTTCTCGGTCAAGGAGGGCTCCAGACAGCAGTGCACACGCTCCTGCTGCCCGCAGGCTCCCCAGGTTGCTGTTGATACTGCCCTCCTCTCCTGCTCCCCTCATGTGGGCTCGCCTCTGCTCAGTGCCATCCGGTGCCATCTGGTGCCACCTGAGTCCTTCGGCCGCCCCTGCTGCTCTGGGGTCACGCTCTTTGCTAATCTTGCCACCTGGAGACATTGAGCAGAGTTGATGTCTGCATTATCTTCAGCCCAGAGACCCTCCAAGGAAAGAAAATGCATTCACACATGTAGCCGAACTTGACTAAAATGGGTGCAACCATTCCTTATGTTATTCTTTCCTCCAGGAAGATACACACCTCGTCTCCTGCTGAATGCTGCGATTCCATGCTGTATCTTCCATTTAAAACAATTTGGAAGACAAATGTAGAGAGTGGCTGTCAGTATTCATTTTCTAAAAGGAATACCTACGCTTGTCAATAGAATGTAGGGACTAAGAGGAGCCACAATTCTGGGAATCAGAGACATTACATTCTAGTCACAACGTTGCTGTTATTAACTTTCTGACTGACCCTGGGCAGGTCACAGAATTTCCAAGTCTGAATTCTCTTGTTCATAAAATGGCAAAGATAGGATTAAATGATGAGTATTTTTCTTTCCAGCTATGTTTTCTTTCTTTCTTTTTTTTAAAGATTTTATTTATTTTAAAGAGATAGAGAGGGGCGCCTGGGTGGCTCAGTGGGTTAAAGCCTCTGCCTTCAGCTCAGGTCATGACCTCAGGGTCCTGGGATTGAGGCCTGCATCGGGCTCCCTGCCTGACAAGGAGTTTGCTTCCCCCTCTCTCTGCCTGCCTCTCAGCCTACTTGTGATCTCTCTCACTCTGTCAAATAAATAAATAAAATCTTTAAAAAAGAGAGAGAGAGAGATAGAGAGTGTGAGTAGGGCTAGGGGCAGAAGGAGAGACAGAGAGAATCCCAACAGATTCCTGCTGAGCCAGAGCCTGCTGCGGGGCTCGATCCCACGACCTTGAGATCATGACCTGAGCCAAAATCAAGAGCCGGATGCTCAGACACCTGAGCCACCCAGTCGCTATTTTTTGAAGTTTATTTGGCGCAGAAGATCCTACTAGATGTTACAGGGTGGTGTGACCCAGACAGTGTGGGGGAGAGCTCTGTCACGTTTACCGTCTTACTGGGGGGAAGGGGCTGTGTGTGCATCAGGAACACGGTGGAGGGAGAGCAGGGTCATTCACCCACGAGTTCTGGGCGAGAGTCTGCAGTTAGAGGTTGAATCTCACACACCGTAGAGTGAGGACAGGACTAAGATCGGGACCAAGCAGGCCGAGGTCTGACGCAGGACGGAAGACAGTGGCATTTAGCCCCATGATGTGCCCCCCTGACGCCCCCTCATCCCATTACCACCCTCACACTGACCTCAGTCTAGAGCACCAAACTCGTGATAAAACACACAGATTTGGAATCTGGTCGACACAGCATGGAACTATTAACAGAAACCTCGAACAGATGCGGGGGCGGGGGCAGGCCACGGGCTGCTGAGGACGGCCTTTTCCTTGCTTTCCCCCACTGACGGGCTTCTCCCCGTGCTAGGGACCAGCCCCCACTCCCATGCCCTGCTGCTGCGGGGGTGCTCAGGAGAACTTCATGTAAGCATCTTTGCCTTTCCCGTTTTAAACATTTTGTGCTACTTTTTCGAAATGTCACACAGTTTAGACAACACACGTCCGTCTGTCATGTGCTGAAGGGAATTCTGTAACTTGAGAGCAGCTGATGCCGGCAGGCAGGAGCTCAGAACCTAGGCTTGTCTCTCCTGTGTGGATGGGTTTCCTGACGCATCAGATGGTTGTCACTTCGCAGAGCTGCACAGACGGTCTGTCTTGCTGGCATGGGGCTAGGAAGCCCCTGGAAATGAATGTGTCCGACCTTGCATCAAATCATGTTCCCTTGTTCCTGCCTACCTTCTGACATCCTCTAAGCTGTGCCTGCCTCTCCACAATTTTTTTTTTTTGCCCCTAACTTTCCCATGATGGCCCAAGCCAGTGAGCTTATCTTAAAGTTCTTTCTAGATTTTTTTTTTATTTACTTGATGGGGGGATGGGGGGGGGACGCAAGCAGGGGGAGCAGCAAAGGTAGAGGGAGAAGGAGCCTCCCCACTGAGCAGAGAGCTCAATTCAGGACTCGATCTCAGGACCCTGGGATCCTGACCTGAGCCAAAGGCAGATGCTAACTGACTGAGCCACCCAGACATCTCTTGAAGTTCTTTCTGAAGAAGCCTTTCTTCTTGGGAATGTTGGCCCTTTTCCCCTGTACTGTTTCCCGTCTCTTTCTGAAATAATTTTTTGTGAGAGATGGTTCATTGACAGTGTCCCCACTCATTTCTAGTCTTTTCTGTCTTCAAACCATAATGGGATCCTTGGTCTATATAAAGGACTTTACTAGAGATAACAAGTATACAAAAACATCTTTAAAAATAGATTCTATTCTCAAGAAACATAAGATCACACATGATCACACATGATAATGTATATAAATACAGTTTGATAAATATTGTATGGCAAATGTGTTCTAAAAGTTCCCTTGAAAGACTGTTAACATTCTCTAACTATTGGGAAGTCTTTTGTATTTTGAGTATTTTATGTAGATTGGATTTCTAGCTGACCTGTATTTTCTTTATCAAATCCACTTTTAACTGAGAAAGAACTTAAGATCACATCATTGTGATCTTCTAAACTTCTGAACTTCATAAACTGAAGAACTTAAGATCACATCATGCAAGTGCTGAAGTTAGGAAGGGAAATTCCAAAATTGTTATTATCATTATTATTTAAACATTTTATTTATTTGTTTGACAGAGAGATAGAGCCAGGGAGCACAAGTGCAGGGAATGGCAGAGGGAGAAGGAAAGAAGGCTCCCCACTGAGCAGGGAGACTGATGTGGGGTTTAATCCCAAGACCCTGAGATCATGACCTAAGCTGAATGCAGATGCTTAACCGACTGAGCTACCCAGGGGCCCCTCCAAAATTATTTTTACTAATGGTGGTCTTTAGGATAAGTTTATGGTCTTCTGAGTGGATTTTGAAGAAACTAATACTAATCTACATGTATAAATGATTGTAAGTTCAAAGGAGTAATTTATTTTGTTTGAATGTTACTATGTAGAAGGAGAGGAATAAAGGAAGTGGAGAGGAGGGAGAGAGAGAAATACAGAGTTGAATGTCAAAATTAGGATGTTGAAATATACTGATGCTTTAGACAAAAAAGTTCATCTGTCATTTCACTTGGAAATGACTTTTTAATCTGATAATGTAACTTTTTTTTGTTCTAGAAAAATGGAAATTCATTTTTCTATTCTCAGGAAAATTATCTGTTGAACTCTTCGGAGCATTGCTTATTGGTGAATTAACCATATTAAGACCTCAGACTGATGTCCAGCAGGCAGCGTCTGCAGGCGCTGCTGGGACCTGCCCTGAGGCCAGTAGGGGGTAGACCTCTGCACTGGAAGAACTTTTGTGGACACTGTAGACTTACAGAAACTTTGAGGGGGTACAGGTGACATGGGGGCCTTTATCTTCTCATCAGAGTGCTTGGACAACAGATTTCTGGGCCAGAATGTTATGTTGTCATGGAGGGGAGAAGCCTGTTTGCAAACAAGTCCTTCCAGTGGAAATCAGAATCCCCACACCCTCTAAACGAGGAACCCCACCTTTGGGGCTATTTGGCCAGCACCAGTTCTGCACTGTGGAGACAAAATCATGGAAGGGGATTTCAGACCCCTTCCTGAGCCTCACCATGTCCTGGTCACCCAGTGAAGACTGGAAGGAAGGGGAGAAGGGGATGGGATTTGGCTATAAGCAGATGTCAAGCTAATTGGAAAAAGATATACCTGAGATAAAAATGCAAAATAGTTCATAAGCAAGTGCTGATATGCATAACAGAGAAGATAACAAGACAGCTAAGGAGGTGGGGATCCAGGCCAGAGCTTGATGAAAGGCAGATGAAAGGCAGAGAGTGGGTATGGATTGTGGGGGGTGGGTCAGGATCTGGGTAAACAAGAAAAGCAGGGTGAGCCGCTTGGAGGATGAATGGGCAAGGCCGGAGGCCCTGGAGTGTCAGCTGGAACCAAGGAGGCCTGGACAGAGACCCAATTGTGAAGCCTGTTGATGACTAAGCCAAGGAATTTGGAATCTTTCCATTAGCAGGGTAAGGCTCTAAGAAATCATTCTTCAACATTTTAGGGGGGCTATTCTCTATTATTTATTTATTTGTCAATCTCACTGCTGTTCACTCCTTGTTGGAAATTTGTAACCCGGAGAAACGTGGAAAATGGCTGTTTAAGAATCTGGTCCCATATGAAGAAAGGGGGGTTGAGGGGAAAAAAACAAACGTCTGGAGACCAATGGGTGAACCAGAAGCACACCGCTGTGTTCCGATTGCTTGTAATCATCATAAGAATAGACACAGAAGATGAGATGTTAGGGCTTGGGGACTGAATGACTGTAGGAGATAAACAATAGAGAAAGAAGCAAAGAGGCTCTGAGATTTGCTCTTGGGGGGAGTAAGTCTACTATGCATGGAAAGAGGACCAGAAAGACCCTTCTAGCCAGTGTTTCCCCTTTCCTCTTACCATAGGGTACAGCGGTGTCCAACAGGAATACAACATAAGCCACGTATGGAATTTTAAATTTTCTAGTAGCCACATTAAAAAAATTGAAGCAGAAAAGTGTTTATGTTAGTACTGTTTTATTTAACCCGATATCTCCAAAATGTTATCATTTTCACCTGGTATCAATATAAACAATTATTAGTGAGATGGTTTCCATTCTTTCTCTTTATACTCAGTCTTTGAAATTCAGCACGGGTTGTATAATGACAGCACACCTCATTCTGTGGTATGACCCTCTTGGACGTGCAGCTCTAGACTTTGAGCTGATGGTGTCATAAATAGTTAACACCACCCACCAAGGGGCTGACTTAGATATTTCAAGGGTCAAATACATAGACAGTGCCTGTGCACCAATGCTGCCATACCTGGACTCTTGATTCGTGAGAGACCTTGAGAAGAGATCCAAGAAAGCATTTCTAGAACATTCTTCAGAAGACTGTATTTCTATCATTTGCCAAATTCATGGTTGTTCACCCGTAAATTTTTTTTTTTGAGAAAAGATCCACATAGGAAGAATTTCCTGAAGTAGTAATCCTTTTGCCCAGAGATCATCAACAGAAGTCCTTTGACCCAAAAGCAGCCTGTCGCCTGTCGCTTGCCACTGACTTCCACTTGGACAGCCTGGTATTTAGAACAATTCAAACACAGGGCGCCTGGGTAGCTCAGTGGGTTAAAGCCTCTGCTTTCGGCTCAGGTCATGATCTCAGGGTCCTGGGATCGAGGCCCGCATCGGGCTCTCTGCTCCACAGAGAGCCTGCTTCCTCCTCTCTCTCTGCCTGCCTCTCTGCCTACTTGTGATCTCTCTCTGTCAAATAAATAAATAAATAAAATCTTTAGAATAATTCAAACACAGCAGCAGTGACTTTGAGCATCTTTAGGCAAAGCACGTACTCTCCATTCTCCATATACCATTGTCTACACCCAGCATCTCCACATGTTCCCATTACCTCCTTGCCTCTGACAGCATTTCTGCTCTAGCTATTCAAAATGGATGCCTGTGTAAAGTCAGACTAACAGGGAGCAGAAAACCAGAGCCCTGACACTTGGGTTCACTGGTTGACTGACTTTCATGGAATTGCTTTGTGCCTTCGAACCATCAGCCTGGATTATTGTGCTCACCCTTATGACATTGTTAGTGGCATTTAATACACTCTACCCTGACTCCTTCTGGAGCTGAGGGACAGATTTTCTCTTGTCTTGGTACTGAAATAGCTGAGCTTCTCTAGAGCAACTAATTAGGAGACTGGAAATCATTTCCTCTTCTAATTACATCTTGCAAAGGCTGCCAGAAAACTGATGGTCAGATTCTTATCCCACTTCTGCTAATGAATAGATAGGGCAATAATATAGTTGTTTTCTGTTAAACTCACTCATGGCTGCAGCTTATCCTTTCTAGACTTTTCTGTAGAAATTTCTTTAGATAATTATTTAATGTTTATTCTGTTGTTCTACTTTAATTTAAAATGGATATTTTCTTTCTTTCTTTCTTTCTTTCTTTCTTTCTTTCTTTCTTTCTTTCTTTCTTTCTTTCTTTCTTTCTTTCTTTCTTTATCATCTATCTATCATCTATCAACTCAACCCACCTACCACGTCTCTCAAAGACAATGCTTCTACCCCACTCCATTTATTTATTTCATAGGCAGTTCCCATATTTTTTGCTTATCTGATGCTGAGACACATTTGATTGGTCTAGAACTGGCCATTTCATTCAGGGCTGGGCCAGTGAGTCTTACCCAAGAATTTTTTGGATTTGGGGCTCACCTAAATTGTGTTTCACCAATGCCTGAATTTGTAAAAGCAGTACTCAAGTAATAACAATAACAATAGAATGGAGTAAGTAATAGTAACACTGGAATAGCAACATAAGGACATTAATAGTCATAGTAGTGCTGTAGTAGTAACATCACAATACCAACACAAGGGCAGTATGGTTAACTCTTGAACAACATGGGTTTGAACCACAGTTTGTGGGTCCATGTGTTTGTGGGTTTCTTTTTGATAAAAACAGAATAGTACTGTCAATGGATTTTCTCTTCCTTATGATTTCCTTAATATCATTTTCTTTCCCCTAGGTTTGCTTCTTTTAAGAATATAGCTTATAATACATATGACATACAAAATAGTGTTAATCAACTATGTTATTGGTAAGGCTTCTGGTCAATAGTAGGCTATTAGAAGTTAAGTTTTGGGGGAGTCAAAAGTTATATGTAGATTTTCAGCTGCGTAGGAGGTTGGCACCCCTAACCCTGGGTTGTTCAAGGATCAACTATAATTGTAATAGTAACATAAGAATAACAAAAGTACCACTCAAGATTTGCCAGCAGCTATGCTTTACACTGTGCAAAGATACCATTCTGGAGAAAGAATGAATCTAAGACACTGGGGGATGATGAGTGTGGAAGGAGGTCACATAACGTTCAAGTCCAGGTTTGTTTGCTCCTGAGGCTTAGCGCAACCTCACTTGGGTGAAGTTGGTTGTTTAATTTTGGTTTGAACTCTGTGAGACACCCACTACTTTTTCCAGTAAAGGACTTTCTAGTAAAAATAGTTACAGGTGGAGAAGGGCTCTGGGTCTCGCTACTTAAATAACGACTAACACACTATTTTTAAAGACAATTTAGGAAACACAGTGGAACAAATAGATTTAGAAATACAATTGGTTTGGAAAATTTGTCAAGAGTAAAGCAGAAAGGACCCAAAACCTGTCATTGCTTTCAGACCATAGATGAGCTATAGGTGCTATAGATGAGCCAAACCAACTATAGACTTTGGTGGGTATACTCAGTTCTGAAACATTAAGAATGATGCATAAATGAAGTTCCTGTTGTTTAGGAAATAGATGCATCGAAATGAAAACTTCTTCCTTTTTTAAAAATTTTGAGTGTCACTGAAGTACAATGTTACATTAGTTTCAGGTGCACAGCAGAGTGATTTGACAAGTCTCTATGTTGTTATGCTCACCAATACTACCACCTTACCCTGGGATTACTGTTGTCTTCAACAGAACTACTGAACCAATCAAAAATAATTACTTGAGACACATAGCTACGGTGTTAGACTCTAGGATAGTCTCACTTCCTCCTTCACATTTTATTTTTCCCTTCTGAGTCAAAATAAATATTCTGTTTGTTTTCTAGCTAGAGAATGGCAGATATCTTACAAATTTCCCATCATTAATAACTGGGTTAAAATGACATCTCAAGACACATGGCAGATCCTTCATAAAGTTTCCTTAAGTTTCTCTTTTAAAAATGATTTTTTATTGAGGTGTAATTAATGTACAGTGTTGTATTAGTTTCAGGTATAGAATTTAATTCATACATTTCTCAGCGCTCATCAAAATAAGTGTACTCTTAGTCCTTTGTATCTATTTCATCCATCCCCCAACCCATTTCCCCTTTGGTAATCAGTTTGAAACATCATATGGTATTTGTCTTTCTCTGACTGACTTATTTCAGCTAGCATTATACCCTCCAGATTCATCTATGTCATTGTAAATGGCAAGATTTCTTAAGAAAATTCAAAGGAACTTTGAATTTTAACAAGTATTTGTTGAACACTCATCATAGGATGGACCTCTTCTTTTTTTTTTTTTTTTTTTTAAGATTTTATTTATTTATTTCACAGAGGGAGAGAGATCACAAGGAGGCAGAGAGGCAGGCAGAGAGAGAGAGGGGGAAGCAGGCTCCCCGCTGAGCAGGGAGCCCGATGCGGGCCTCGATCCCAGGACCCTGAGATCATGACCTGAGCCGAAAGCAGAGGCATTAACCCACTGAGCCACCCAGGCGCCCTGGACCTCTTCTTATAGTTGGAACTGTGAAATGCATTCTTTCCCTTTGTGTCCATGAAAATTTGCAGTCTAATAGTTGTTGGCCTTTGTAGAAGATACATTTTTTATAGCCTTTTGGTCATTATCCTTTGATAATATTTCTCTCTCTCCTAGTAGACATGAGCTTTGTGAGGTCAAAACCCACTTTATACCCGACATAGTTTCTGTCATTCAGTAGATATTAACAAATATTTGATGGACAAATAAAATGAATGGATCTCTTACCCTAGTTACTTTTCTTACTATACAGCCTAAAAGACCCAAATATTCTGAAAAATTGTCATTGTGCATCTACTATTGTGTTGTCATCGGTCTGCTTTCAACTTATTCTTCACTTTCAGCCCCACTGTACCCTCTATTCATTTGATCTTCTATTTTTTGTTTCCTTAAATGCTAAGCCAATAATTAATGTGGCAGTTCAAGATAGAAATGGCTATAGCCTGACTGATTATTTGAAATGCTATCTTTTCAATTTTTAATTCTAATTCCAGTTAGTTAACATACATTGCTATATTAGTTTCAGGTATATAATATAGTGATTCAACACTTCCATCCCTCACCCAGTGCTCATCAGGACAAGTGAGTCCCTTAATCTCCATCACCTAGTTCATCTATCTCCCCACCCAGCTCCTCTCTGGTGACTACCAGTTTATTCTCTATAGTTATGAGTGTGTTTCTTGGTTTGCTTCTCTCTCTTATTCTTTTTCCCTTTGTTCATTTGTCTTATTTCCTAAATTCCATATATGAGTGAAATCATATGGTATTTGTCTTTCTCTGACTGACTTATTTTGCTTAGCATTAGACTCTCTAGCACCATCCATGTCGTTGCAAATGGCAAGATATCATCCTTTTTTATGGCTGAACAATATTCCATTTCATTTATGTATGCCACATCTTCTTTATCCATTCATTAATCATGGAACACCTTGGACTGCTTCCATAATTAAAATACAAACCCAAAAGTGATTTTATAATGGAGTATCTGGCATAACTAATCAACAGTTTTGGAAAGCTTTACCTAAAGATGTAATCAAAAGAAAGGAGATAATTTACTCCCATCTCTACAGAATTTGCTTTTACCTTCAAATAAAATTGCTCACTCTTGTGGTCTCCACAGCACACACATCCTACTTTATACACAGTTGGTGCTTAATAAATATTCTTTTTTTTAATTTTTTTTAAAAGATTTTACTTATTTATTTGTCAGGGAGAGAGAGAGAGAGTGCACGCACAAACAGGCAGAGAGCCAGGCAGAGGCAGAGGGAGAAGCAGGCTCCCGCTGAGCAAGGAGCCCAATGCAGGACTCGATCCCAGGACCCTGAGATCATGGCCTGAGCTGAAGGCAGAGGCTTAACCCACTGAGCCACCCAGGTGTCCCAATAAATATTCTTTTAATTAAAGTTTTTATGTTAAAGCTCATATTTTAAAGTGATTTGTTGCAGGTTAGAGGGAATGTTTTGTCATAGACTTCTTACAGAAGCAAAGGATAGAGATAAAGAAAATGGGATCCTCTCTGGTTGAAAAATGAAGGGAGACTTTTCTAGAAGTCCTGTGCAGATCAATATTTTAAGTGTATTTTATGAATTATCTGGAATAGGAGAACTTCATTCTTTTGTTTTCTTTTTTAAGAAAAACTTAGAGTGTGAGTGTGGGGAGAGAAGTAGAAGGAGAGGGAGAGAGAAAATCTTAAGCAGACTCCATGCTGAGCATGGAGCTGGACACAGGGCTTGATCTCACAACCCTGAGAACCCTGAGATCATGGTCTGAGCTGAAATCAAAAGTCAGTTGCTTATCGACTAAGCCACACCAGCACCCCAATGAGAACTTCTTTCTACTTCAGATTCTGTCACCAACATTTTGTGTAAACTCAGTGAAGAAACATAACCTTCCTGTGACTGAATGCCATCATTTGGAAAACTAGAATGAGCAGGTGTGAAGTAGAAGTACCCCCTAACACTTTTCTTGTTATTTCTTGAAACTATTTTTAGATACAGCTCCCTGATGCCAACCTGCCCACCCCAGGCTCTAAGCTCTTGTTTGGGGTCAAGGATTGAAGTGTCAGCTGAGAGGGTGTCAAATGATGGTGTGTGAGCATATCTGAACATCTCTCATCACTAGTGGGATCCACAGGGGGATGTCCTCTGAGAAAGGGGGCTCCCGAGCATGGAGAGATGCACACGCCAGTAGCAGCAGCCCTTTTCATTAAGGGCACAGTGATCATTCTGAGCTCCTGTTCCCTGAATTTTATGAACAGAACATGCTACATGTTAAAAAAGTAATGAGTATATGAAACAAAGTGAAGACTCTGAGACACATCAGGGCACAAGTAACTTTGACTTGGAACCACTCAAAAAGACAAGAACACATGGGGAAAAGGCTTTTCTCCTACTATTTGTTCAATGATGGACCTCTACCAGATCCCTAATATTGTGAAGGACAGCATCAGGTAAAGGGGGAAAGATTTCTTTTTGGTACCAAATAAGATATTGCTTGAGGTCCCCCAGAATATATCCGAGGTGACAAAATTCCTGTGTGAACAAGTGGGAATAAGAATATGGAATTTGCTTATTGTTATAGAAGTCTGTGAAAGAATCCTGAGACCAGATAAAACACATTTCATTTTCCTATTCATCTCCATCCCTCATATTAGCTCTCAGGGCCTAGCACTGTGTCATTTACATACAGCAGGTATTCAGTAGTTTTTAAAATAAAATAATGTTTCTTCTAACTCTTTGGTTATAAACATATTTCTATTCTTAATTTAAAGGATAAAATGTCCACAAGTTATCAGAAACTAATTTTTCTAGCAAGAATAAAAAAAATGGTCTATACCTTTGGTGTGGGCAGGTGGAGGCAAGGTTCTTGGAACAAGTAATTTGGATTGTGGTCTTCAAATGTTATGAGTCATGGGCTTGTACTACACACTCTCAGGAAATTGGCTGGATGTGTCATTACTTTAGGAGAAAAGGTTAATAGTTCTTGGAATGATGAAATATGATGTTTAAAAGTCTAAACATATTTTCCTACTTTTCAAAGCCAACTATTTTATCTGTATGTAGAATGCTATGTAATGCATGATTTCTATTCTTGACAGTACACATGATGAGTAGATGGGTAGACAGATACACTAATAGAATATTGAAGAGTTGGGGTGCCAATGTTATTGTGTAAGAACGGACTAGAAAATGAGGGCCCTTGTCTGAGAGAAGATGAAGGCTGAATGAAAATATGATCAAAGTTTGTAAATTTCATGAAAGCCCTTGCTAATGTTATCATGAACTTGTTAACCAAATTTCAGACTATTTGAACTATAGGGTTGTCTTTGAAGTTTGCACAGAGTGATTTTAAGACAGATGAAAGGAAGTACTCTCATAGAGTGATAAGGAAATTTATGGAAGTTTTATGAAGTTCCAGGTTGAAAATACTGTATCAATATTTTCAAGGGGAGTGATAGATCTGTATAAGATTTATTTATGGAAGCTTGGTGTATATGTAAAACCTTTTAAGGTAATAGAAAGTCACCATCTTCTTTATAGCATTCTTTCCATTTTACTTTCTCAATCATAATGTATATGGAGAAAAATTTACTTATTATAAGATGCTCAGACTCAGTAATGAATTTTCATGTCCGGACTCAGTGTAAAAATACTGAGATGCCATCAGTCAGTGCCCAATTAGACTACGATTTCTAAAATTCCTCCTTCCGAAAGAGATCAGTGTTGTCTAATTGGGGTCAATGGAATTTCTTTCCTTGTAGAGACCTGACATCTTATTGTCTTTGGACCTTCAGCTTCAGCCCCTGGGCATCGAAATAATCAAGCCTCCTCCTTCCCCTCGGGGTAGGGAGGGGGCAAGCCACTCCTATTTCACTTTACTTTTCTTTCATGTTATAATCCCATTGCATATGAACAGCGACTTCTTAACAACATATTCGCTTCGCACATGGATTTTGCATCCGGATTTAGATGATTTGTGCAGAAATACCTTTCCTTCTGCCCTTGCCATCTGTCTGGCTTGAAAAAGCGTTCTCTGAGGCTCCATCCCAAGGCAGGCACAGCTCTTCCTTCACGTGGGCCTTGTCCCTCCTCCTAGCCACCTGGGAAGGTGCATGGGGTGGGCTTCCTAGTCCAGCCACCTGCACCCTTGCTCCATCCCCATGCCTGGAAGGGCTCTGCGCTAAGCTGTGTAACATGCTCGTGTCACTGCCTGGACCTTCTTCATCATTTCTGTTCGTGGGGCCTCGCGTTTTCATGTTGCACGGGGGCCTGACTATTACATAATTGGTGTTGGAGAAATGTGCTTTGATCCCTGTTTTACAGATGAAGAAAGCCACGTTCAGAAGTGGTGAGCTCTAGGGTGTCTCTCTGGAGGTGCCGAGCTAGGGAGTGGCTGCAGCTGGCTGTCAGGGCTGTCACATCCTGGGTTTCTGATAGCAGACCTTTCTTCTGCTGCTGCTGATGTACCATCACCATGTCCCTCTGGGAGCCCAGGTCTTGTCTGCAGTGCTATTGCCATGCTGAAAGTGTCTCCATGGGTAGGGCAGGTTTTCCAGCTGGTGCAGGGAAAGCACGGCCACTTGATGCTTTTCAGTTAAAGACTCATTTCCTCCCGATGACCTTGGACTGGCCCTGGCCCGCCGTTCAGGAGATGATGGCTGAGCGGCAGGATGGGGGGTGTGAGAAGCTAACAATGCTCACACACACTTCCAAAGACGTCCGACTCCTATAAAATGAGGCATTCTGGCTCACTGTGCAGGAGCATTTTGTGTTGAATGATGTTTCCTGTCTGCCCGGGCCCTCTCTGGCTGTCCCCTTGCCCCTGCCTTTGCTGGGGGTGAGCTGAGGACCATGACCCAGCCGTGATATCACTGTTCAGGCAGCCACGGCTCAAGGCCCTGTCATCCAGAGCAGAACAATGATGCCATTTTCCTCTCAAGCTGGACGCTCTTTTTTTTTCAAAGCAAAATAAAATGTCTGAGGCCCCAGCGCCTTTGTTTTTACTGAAATGTCCCCTCTCCCAGCAGTCCCCTGTGTCTTTCAGCTCCTGCCAAGGTATTGCCGGGCGTGGCTCCAGGGACCACTTATGGGGACTGACCTGCCGTGGGGGAGAGTGTCAGGCACTGGCTAAGGCCACCGTGCTCTTAGGACGCTGGTCTTAAATGTGTTCAAGTGTGAGACATCATTTATTTACCTGCGGCCTCTGTTCACATGAATGAGAAAAATGATTTTTTTTAAATGAGTTTTAGCTAAAGGCAGGCACATGAATCTAGATGGAAAGACAGTGGGTATTGGTGCCACTCTTTACAGTGAAGGGTACTGGCAGAGAACAAGAAAGGCAAGTGTTTTGGCTCAGAAGCGGAGGGGGATTTGCTTTCGAAGTCCTCTGCTCGGGGATGTACTTTGCATCCTGGCGCAGGCGCAGAGATGACATTGAACTGCCTTACTCGATGTCCTGAAGTGCTCTCTGCTGATTGGCTCCATCTGTGTCACGTGTTCTGGAGGCAGGTCCAGGAGGAGGAAGACGTTCTTACGACTTCCCGGGCTTGTGACAGCACTTAGTCTAGTCGGCCATCACTGAGTTGACCTTCTTAGTTTCTTCACAAGGGACCCCCACATTTCCATTTTGCTCTGGCCATGCGCATCAGTGATTTCTCACCAATTCTGATGCTTGTCACTGAATTCCCAAAATTATAGAGGACGACTTCGTTCTCTACCTCAAATCGAAAGGTGTGTGTGTGTATGTGTGTGTGTGTGTACATGGCCACACGCATATGTGAGTGCATATGTCTGTATTTAAAGAGGTACGTGTGAATCCAAGAAAAACCTTCACAGGTGTGTTTTGAATTAAAAATAAAATAACAGAAAAGCTCTTAAGTCAATTTCACATCTCTTCCTGGGTGTATTTGTCCCATCTGTTTCTGGTAGTCCTTCATCTAGGATGCGATGTTCTTGAATGACCCTTCCATTTATGCAGTTCACACACGCTTTGGTGGGTGGCTCCCATTCTTCAGATATACCATATTGGAGTTGGGGGTGCCTTGCCAGTATTAAAATGTCACATCTCTGACCTCTAGTCCCAGTAAAGGTTCACTCTTCTGGATGTTGTAAAATATGGTAAATTTACTTCACAGGGGTTCCTTCAGCTTCTGAAGTCTTATTGTATTGAGCCATTGACAGTGCAGTCTTTGTTTCAGGCATGATTGCTTACTTTACTTGGATTCTAATTATAGGAAGACACCATAGGTTTTGGAATACATGTAAATAATTGAATGGTTATGTGCATAATTACAAGAAAGAAGGGTACAGGTGAGTAAATGTTCCTAACAGCTACCCACTTTAGAAAGCTAAGCCACATGAAATTGCCTCAAGGGAATTTGGGACTTGACCTCCTTCTCCATATTTATCAAGCCCTTCTAGGGGCTTTTTTTGGTAGCATCCTATAGCGGAAGTTGGTGCAGTTTTTCTGCAAAGTGCCAGCTAATTGATAGCTTAGGCTTTGTGGGCTGTAAATCTCTGTTACAACTACTCAGCTCCTTTGCAGGAGCACAAAAGCAGCTATAGCCAAAATGTAAACAAGTGAGCTAGCTGAATTTTAAAAGAAAAATAAAACGGAGAAAAGGCTGGATCTGGTCCATTGGCCATGGTTTGGGGAATGTTGACCCATACCTATTCTTTGGATCTACTTATTCTTCACCCTTGGTAGACAAATTGATCCTACATAGGCCAAGTACGGGAAAGATCACATTCTCTTCACTTTCCACTCTAGTTGTAGAAAGGGATTTAAAAAAAAATCCATGGAAGTTAATGGCTAACAAGGCTTAATTATAATCCTTACTGAGGCATAGATGTCTGTGTGGGGTAGTGGGGGTGGTGCAGTAAAGGGCTTACTAAGGTCACAAGAAGATGTGCTCTGGTTTGCTTTAAAACAAATGAATGAAACCCAGTGTTTGTAGTCAATGATTTGGGGCAGGGGCTTGTGAAGACTTTCTATACCTTGTCTTCACACCACATAGACCCTACACTTACCTCCCACCAAAGACTTATCAGTTATCTCCCCAGTGAGTGGAAGGCACTCCCATACAGGCTTTCTCTGAAAAGACCAAACCTATTAGATGGTATGGTCAATATAACAGATTTGGCAGGATGCAATTAAAAAAGCAACTCTGCTCTTCTGTGCTGTCCCTTCATTGATGTTTTCATTGCCAGTGGGCAAGATTTCAGGCAGGTCCCATCATGAATCTTCTCAATTTGGGGGAGATAAATATAGGTGAATGTATTAGACTGGGATGTTAAGGGAAACAGGACCAACAGGATATATATATAGAGAGAGAGAGAGGGAAAGAGAGAGACAGAGACAGAGAGAGATTTATTACAGGAATTGGCTCTGTCATTAAGGAGGCTGATGTGTCCTCTGGAGAAGCAGGAAAGCCAGTGGTATCATTCAGTCCAAGTCCAAAGGCATTGATATCTGAGGACCAAAGATGGGTGTTGCTGCTCAAGCAAGGAAACTATATGCCGATCCTCTGCTTTTTGTTCTTTTCATGTCCTCTGCACTGTATGATGTCCTCTAGCATTGGGAAAGGGGATCCCCTTTTCTAGTCTACAGATTCAAAGGCTGATCTTTTCCAGAAATGCCCTCATAGACACACCCTGAAATAATGTCTTGCCATTTACTGGGCATCCCTCAGTCCAATCAAGTTGACACATAAAAGTAACCATCTCAGCCTTGACCATTGTCCCATGCAGTGACCGCAGAGGATGATGGAGGGGTGGATGGTGACCATTGGAAAGGGGACCCCTGGAATCTTCAGCCTTGATATTGATTGTGGACTCTGCCTCCACCAGGACTTAGATGTGGGTTATTTTCCCAGATAGAGGAAGGAGGTTGCAGTGCTGCAAAGCAGGAAAAGACAAATGTCTCTTACATCCTTGTCTGTCAATATTTTCCGCATTTGTGCTTTCATTCACAGGACGGAGGCCTAGTAATGTGGTATCTGGGTCAAAGGTTTAAATGCACCTCAAAATTTTGTGATATTTCCAAATCTCTCTTACGAAAAGTTTATACTAGTTTATGATCCTACCAATAGTGCATGAAAGTTCTGATTTCTCCACTCCCTCCAAACACTGGATAGTTCCAGTTATTCAAGGAAAATGTTTTTATGAGAAATACCAAATTTCCTCAAGAAACTCCTAGTTGGAAGAGTTTAATCTTCCACTGTCTGTGATTTTATATATGTGACAAATGTGGTTTCTCTAAAAAATAAACAATAACATTTTCAGAGAGAAGTACAGCTGTTAAAAAGTTAATAAATTTACTTTAAACCTTACAGAAGATTCCAAGCATATTCCATAATATCACATATGCATTAATAGGTCTCAAAATATATCATTATCCATGTATGCTAGTGTGATACGTGTGAGTGAGTGACACTGAAATGTGTATATGTGTAGACAATTATATGTACATAAAGGATAGCAAGCTAATTTAAGATTATTTTTTACTGTAGTGAGATCACTTTCTAGTTACTAGAAAATGTATTAATACATTATATGGCTAATATACTTCAGCAAAGAGGAATGAACTCAGTGAGATGTAATGCCAAACAAGGCATCCACACTGAAAGCTAGCCTGTAGTGTTTTATCGGGACCTCACCAAGGACAGCACATTACACATTTGATCTATGTTTCCTGAAGGTGTAGGTGTTAAAAAATGTATTAAAAATAATGAGAATGAAGGTTCATGATCTAAAAGTGTGAGACAGACTGGGGTTTAGCAAAATTAAACAGATTTCCTTTCTGCAGGGTGTCTATGCGCCTTACTCTACTCCTGAGAGTTTAATCTCCAAACAGAGAAAATAATGGAAATGTTTTCCCTGTTAATAAAATCAATCTCTTTTATCATTGGACTGCATCTGTTCTGGGATTGCATGTTAAAATTCCTAGTGTTAGAGTATTTTTAATACAAGAGTATTCATCCCATCCATGCCCGGTTGAGGACCATAGCTGTGCCATTTTCCTATGTGTGGATACCCTACATCTGGGGTGTTCACCATAACTGCACTGTTCCCTACTTAAAGAAAACACTCACAGTGCCAGACTGACTGAATATGCAATGGGATTCATTAATTCCATTTAATTGGAATCCGGACAACTGATGTTCTCTGCTGACTTCAAATCATACCTTGTGCTGACGTTTGTGATGTCTAGAACCAACTCTAACTTCACATTTGCATATTTATTAGTAATCTTAGAAGTCCCCTCCAATTGAGCAGTTACTATGCAAATCTAATTTTGGCATCTTCTATTTCAGGCTTGTCTTCTAATATTATAAAATATTACCATTTCTCAAGGACATAAGCAGTTTCTGCTTCTTCCCCTGTGGGGTTTTTGGTGAAGAGAACAGAAATCAATTATAGGATTTATTTGTGTTATCTGCTTGCCTAAGTCGTGGGTTGATGTCTTTATATTTTGTCTATGCCTGGTGCATGTGGAACAAGCTTCCCATGATGGTCACCCCCTGAACACTTTTATCTTTCCAGTCCAAGCCCTTTGCCCATAAGATGAGTGTCCATGGCACTCCATACAAACCCCACTCCTCCAATGTCTTATTCATCAGAGCTGTGGCACCTCCAGCCTCAGATGGGTGGGCGCATTGCACCTGGTAACCTCTGTTAATGCTCTTTGGACAAATAATTCGATGATCATGTTGAAAGTTCTGCTTACCAGAACTATAATTTTCTTTGATAAAGTTTGTTGTTTCTGAAAATGCAGTTCTAAGTTCTGAGGGTAGCTAGAAATGAGTTCTCTAGCTCATTATGTTTCCAACTTGGGTCATACGAACATGACTTTAAAGAAAGTAAGAGTTCTCATGGATTCACAGTATTGATTTAAACAAATATGGTACTATAGAAATATATGTAAACTCCAAGCCAGCTATAAATACTTCATGCTTAGAAATCCAATAAAATGAAAACACACAAATTTATACCTGAGTATAAGATTTAAAACCAGTAAAATTTCAATTAACNCTAAGTTCTGAGGGTAGCTAGAAATGAGTTCTCTAGCTCATTATGTTTCCAACTTGGGTCATACGAACATGACTTTAAAGAAAGTAAGAGTTCTCATGGATTCACAGTATTGATTTAAACAAATATGGTACTATAGAAATATATGTAAACTCCAAGCCAGCTATAAATACTTCATGCTTAGAAATCCAATAAAATGAAAACACACAAATTTATACCTGAGTATAAGATTTAAAACCAGTAAAATTTCAATTAACATTACTTAATTTGGCCAATTAGGTTTGCTATTAAGACAGTGTCATTGAGATGAAAGTATGATGTTGTACTGAGGGAAAAGTCTTCTGATCTCAGCATTACTGGTGGTTGCTGTGTGATGCCCAAGTCTCCCTGCTTCCCTATCTTTAGACTTGTGACACCTGAGCCCCTCGGTCATATTGTCATATTGTTTTGATTTCACTTTATGGAAACATTTATGCCTTAGGTATACCTGAAAACACTCAATATACATAATAAACTTACGTTATTGCCAATGAGATGAAATCACAGCCTTCAGAACTGCCGTCATTAAAACAATTCACAAAGCATATACACTAGTTTATCATTTCTGAAGCTGGAGGTGTTTTCATTCTTCCCAGGCACAGTTTTGCCAAGTGCAAGTGTTAGAGTGTAAAATTATTAACTTAAAGTAAGATGAACAACTCAGTTAATCAGAGCACATTGTGCTTTGAGCGTCATGATTACCTGAGGTGTTTTTCTAGGTGTTTCAATAAATATGCCACATTCATTGTGTCTGTTGATAAATAATATTTTTACAGCATTTTCCATTAAACAACACTTTTAAACAGAAGGTTCCTAAACCTCAGGTTTTTATTTTTTAAGATTTTATTTATCTATTTATTATTTAAGAGAGGGAAGGGAAGGGAGAGAAGGAAGAAAGAGGAGATGGGGAGGGCAGTGAGAGAGGGAGAGACAGAATCTCCAGCAGACTCCCCTGCTGAGCACGGAGCCCCATGTGGGGTTGGATCCCATGACCTTGAGATCATGAACTGAGCTGAAACCAAGAGTCAGACACTTAACTGACTGAGATACCTAGGTGCCCCTTGTTTTTCATCTATAACAAAGGGACAACCTGGTCAACCTTTCAAGGTGGCTGTGAGTTACATAAAAGTTAAATGAGATCATGTGTGCAAAGCACTTGGTAAGGGTCCATTGCAGCCAGGAGTCCATCAAGTCATTTTTCCCCTCCTTTCAGCAAGAGCATGGCTGCTGCCACCATCACTAGCGTCTGCTTCTCTTCTGTCAGTTCCTGCAGGGTCCCGCAGTATTACCTGGTCTCATGCCACTGCCTTTATTCTGCAGACTTGTGACAATACAGTATCTTTTCTAAGAGGTGCTTCCATTGTTCAAGGGAGCAGAAAGCTCTGGGACCCAGGAGCGCTACGTGGCCTCCATGCTCAAGAGTGAGTCCTTGAGAAGGACAGCTCGTTTCTCCAGGATGCCTGCATGTCCTTCCTCTTAGAGACTATAGGGATTTCTTCTTATTCATGTATATGCATGACTTCAAAGAGTTTGAAGCAGAGAGACTGTGGATAAATATAAAGACTCACTTTTCATGTCCCCTTGAGCTCTGCTTCCTTCCATGCTGACAACATGGCAGAAAGAAGGAACAAAACACTTAGAATGGCCCACAGTCATGGTGGGGAACAAATTTATGAGTCCTCTCTAGACTCCCAAACTGGTTTGAAGAGTGTAAAGCTGGAGTAGTTAGGTAAGATAAGGCTTAAAATGTCAGGAGTGCACATTCTAAAAATCTACATCATCAACAATGGATAACACTCAAGTGTTCCCTGCTAACATTAGAAATGAGACTAGGAAGCCTTGCACTAAAATTGGAAGAAAAACCAAACATTGCAGATAAAGTATGCTATCGTGGAGGAAAGAAATATTTAGAGGGGTCAGGGAGAAAAAGTAGACTTCCCTGACTATATCTTATCTTATAGATTTGATTTCAGAACTGTGCATATTTTCATATAAGACAAAATTAACCCGAAATTTAAAAGTAATCCCCAAATACCAAAAAGAAGAAGAAATGACCCTAACTATATATTAAGGTGGTCGTTAGCCTGCAAATAAAGTACTTTTTCAAGTAACTTCAACACAATGACCTAACCAATCAACTCTAGTGGTCTTGTGAACTTAAGTCAAAAGGAACATAAAGATGTCTTCAGCTCTTCAGTGATCACAGCCGCAGTGAGAACATTGGTATTATTCTTTTTAAACTTTTATGTATTCATAGGTAGAATAAATGACAATAATTATGTATACATTGGTAGAATTAAAAAAAAACAGGGTTTTAGGACAAAGAAAAAGATGATACAGATAGAAAATTTTAAAATTAAAAACTCTATCATTACAAATGTAAATCAAACATATCCATATGTACTCATGATGGATTTTGTCTTAAAAAAGGGGGGGCATTTGTCAGCTCTGTCCCCCAAAAAAGTCTAGAAATAGAATCTCACCCAGAGATAATCAGCACTACTAGCATCCTAATTGTGATCTCTAAATACCATTTCCCACTAAAAGGAACCTGTTCTCCTTGGAGAAAATGCTGCTTCCAGGCGTCAGCAGAAAATGCACACTGATCCTAGCTAGACCGGCTTCTTATTCCAGAAAGGGAGAACTCTTTCTGAATGACTAGAGTCAGGACAAAAAGAATACAAAGCCAGCCTACAAGGATTTCCACTGGCTACGGAAGCAAATGGTGCCACTGATGGCTGATCACCAGGGTCCGTGAGAACATGACGTGGACGCTAACTACAGAACCGACATCGCACACAGAAGGGGACATAGTCTCACTGCTTGTTTCAGACTCAACTAGTATTCTGAACACTAGTAAACATAACAAAAGAGGCATTTGTCCCACTTCACCTGTATGAGTTGTGCTTCTGGGTAAAAAAAAAGTTCTTTATAGAAGACATTTGGGCAACAGAAGAGTCTAGAGCTAGAATATCACAATTTTACAATTGTAATGACACAAACATCAGGGGAAGAGTCACCAGTGCTGTCAAAACCATTCGGTGAAGAGCTGATAGAGAACGTGATACAGACGTGCTGACGGTCTGCCTCTCATGACACCGAAGAAAACCAGCAGCATCCTGGGTGTCACTGGGATGCTATGCATGGTGCACAGCCTACACTCCATTCTTGCCTCAGAAGCAACCCCCACCTGACTGTCTCTACATCAGTGCTGTTCAGTAGATTTATGAGAGCCAGCTAGACCCTTCCCTTTTCCAGGAAATTAGAATTGTTTTTAAAAAGGTGAGAATTAATTTGGAGTATTTATTATTTCATGCAATGTATACAAAATATTATAAATTTGTAATCTTATCAATAGAAAAATATTGATGAGATCTTTTGCATTCTTTTTTTCATACCAAGTCTTTGAAATCTGTTGTATATTTTATACTTACAAGATATCTTACTTTGGTTGTTAAATTTCCATTGGAAAAATGAAGTCTGTATTTGGATTTTATAACATTTACAATTAAACAAGTAGATTCACACATCAAAGCTGTTCCAATCATACAAATCTTTTCCGATAACTGAATGGAGTATCAGTTTTTAAATTTACATTAATTTAAATTAAATTAAATGATGCTAAAAAGAAAACTCCTTTCCTCAGTCACTGAAACTATACTTGGAGTGTTCAGTGATTGTACATATAAGCAAGTGGCAGCTGTCTTGCCCAGAGAGTTGTAGATCTTTCTATCATGACCCAGAAGCAGGCAAGGTTCCGAGAATGACAGAACACATCACAGGCATGCAGAGTGTGGGAAACTCTACAGGGTAAGGAATCCAATTTATTGCAAGTTGAAAAAATAAATAAATAAAAAGAGAGAGAACCAGAAGATTAAAGAGATTTAAGAGATTTGTCAGCCAAATGCAATGTTTGGAATGTGTTAGATTCTGATTTTGACAAGTCAACCAGCTATATATATATTGGTGTACACAGACACACAGACACATGGACATATAAACAGATACTAACAACTAGGTGATTAGAATTACATATTTAAATATAACACCTATTTAATGGAGTTGAGTTATTGCTAATTATTGTTATTATTGATCCTGGTATTGTACCGATCCTTTAAGAGAGAGAAAAGAAAGCCTATTGGCAGAGACACAGACTGAGGAATTTACAAATGAAATGATACTGAGGAGAGAAAAAGGAATGTGGGGGATTTGTTGGTGAAACAAGCTGACCATATGTTCATATTGTTGAAACTGGGCGACGGGGATGTGGGGGTTCCTATAAAATTGGCAGCACATCTGTAACAATGCTGAAAATGTGGTCAAGTATAATGGCTTGTGATGACACGGGGGGTGGTTCTTATGCACAATCAACATGAAATCATATGAAATCTTAGACTCGGCTATGCATTTTTCCAGAAACGATAGTGGGTGAGGGAGGGTGGAGACACCAGGACATACCTGGATCCCTGGTGTGGGAGCCATTATCCCTATGTCCCGGGCCAGAGCTCAGGCACCCTGGCCTCCCATGAGGGCCTCCCCAGCAAGACACAAGGTTCAGGACAGCACTCACACATTAGAAGGGGAGAGTCGGGAGAGAGCACAGCTTGTGGCCAGAACACTCAGAGATATATGAGATCAGTCATCTCTACTAGGAGTCAAAGGTCAGGGCTCTTTGTTTTGGGCTTTCTGTTTTCTGAACATCTAGCTGTCTTTCTCAACCTTGTGTGTGTGTGTCCTTTGCTGAGCCCAGCTGAGGATTCCTAAGGCCCGACCAAGAAAAATGACTTGAATAGTCTATGCTCCTTACCTTAATTCCCCAATAAAGGCAACGTCTGGGTTTGTTTACTATTATTGCATGTGGGAATCATTAAATCCAAGTGGATTAATGCCAATTATGGCCTTTGTCGTTCCAGAAATCTCGACCTGGGCTATGACTTTCCCTGCCATCAATTCGAATTACTTCCACTGTGTCAGCGCTATTTTAAGAGGATCAATGAAGGTTTATGAAGAAAAAAAGCCTTGTCACCTACTCCAAAATGGACCAAATTAATTAAGCTTCGGGAGCCAAATCTTTGGCACCTTTTATATATTGTTACTTTTGATGGGCCTGAGGCTGACATTGATTAGAACAAAAAGATGCACCTTTTCCGCTGAGCACCGTAGATGCTTTTCAACAAGCAGATATTCATAATTTAACATTCTGAGTTGCCAGAATGGGATACCAGTGACATATTTCTTATAAAAACACAAGCAGCTCCCCACATGTGGCAGGAGTAGAAAATTTAAACTACCAGAAGTTACTGTAAGTGCACTGTGTGAAGGCTTTCTACTCTAGGTCCAAGAGGTGTTAAAACAGACAAATCAACAACTAGAGCAACTCCCAGTTCATAGTAACAATCTCCCCAGACACGAGGTTGTCTAAGTCCCCAGTGAGCAGCCTTTCCTGCTCCCTGACGAAGAGGTCTGTCTTGCAGTTTTTTGTTTTGTTTTGTTTTGTTTTTTTAGATTTTTATTTATTTATTTGAGAGAGAGAGAGAGAAAGAGAGAGCACAAGAGGTGGGGAGGGGCAGAGGGAGAAGCAGACTCCCCACCCAGCAGGGAGCCCAACCCAGGGCTCCATCCCAGAACCGTGGGAACATGAGCTGAAGGCGGACCCTTAACCCTCTGAGCCACCACGGTGCTCTGTCTTGTGGCTCTTCCTGTAAGGTTTGGAGCTGTTCGGCTGGGTGAGCTGGCCAGGGAAATGTGGTCCTGGGCCAGGCAAGAAAGCAGGATGTATGTGTTTTTCGATTTCTTCATCTCACGTTTTGTGTCCCAAGATTCTTCTGCTGACTGTTGGGACAGGAAGGGAAGTTGAAAGGGATGGAACCAAAGCTAGGATTGCAGGTCTCTGCAATGCTTCTAGCTCTCAGATGCAGTAGAGAGCCATTTAATCCCTGGCGTTCCCTGGTCTCCTCACTAGATCAGCACCCTGATCAATGTGACCGGCTTTGCAAGCCGTCTGTTAACTATGTAGGTATCCACCAACCTTGGTCCCATTTCTGCCTTTCAGGATTTGTTCTGAGCCTTTACGTGTTAGAGGGCTAATCCATGAAACCCATTTAAAATGGAACATGGATGGTTGACAATAGGCTTCTCTGGTTTTTAACAAATTTCTCCTATCAGGATTATTCTGCTACCCCAATAGTCAGTATTTTGGACACTGTGGAAGGCCAATGAGGGAGAAAATGGAGGGAGGAGAGTCTTTCCAAAAGCCCCTTCACATGGACCTGATGCAATCCACATCTTAGCGCTGAATGTGAATAGAAGACCCTGGTAGAAGGAGCTTATTTTTATTTTTATTTGTTTTAAGAGCTTATTTTTAAAAACACCATTTCCCTTTCTGCTTTTGGCACTTTGCAGCTGGGAAAGCTGCCCCAAGTAGGAGCACGGCTCAGTTTGAAGCTGTTGGTGGCTGTTTTGTAATTCCTGCCCCTTCCCACTATGATGGTGCAGCTTCGGGGGCTCCATTCCAGCAGGGCCAAGGGGGCAGGTGGGTGGAGAGTGTGGGGAGGGGGTAGGTCATCAAGAAAGAACTCAGGACTGGAGAGCAGATACCAGAACATGACCTCCGGACCAGTCGGCATCTGGCACCTGGAACCACTCTGTGCTCTTCCATTGTGTGAGCCCATGAGTTCCCTTCAGTGTGCAGCTTGGGTTGGGTTTCTCCTACTTACAGCCCAGAAAGTCTTGCTCGATATTCCCCCCAACCAGCTGATCAAACCAATGCTTGGTGCAGCATAAAGTGAGCAAAACAACTGAGTCACTTGTGGATTGGTGGCTCCAGATTGGTGGCACTTTCTCACCTCATTGTGCTTCTGTGGCATCTGCAGACACTCGGTATTGTAACACCCACAATACCACATCTGTCATGCTTCCAGGTAGTATCCTAAGTGTGCCTTACTTGTTCAGATCCTGACAACGAGGAGGGTGGAAGACACAGTGTCCACCCTGTGTTACAGTTTTCGGTACCATCTGTACATGGCACACACCGAATGTAGATCAATGATACTCAGTGTCCTCTGTGGATTGAAAGGGTCTGCAGGTGAATTGTGAAATGTAAAGCTTAGATTCACCAGCACACTTGCTGGAAGACGCCGGCAAGGAACCAGGGAACCTCTTTCCTCTGGGTCCCTCGTCTCCTCAGCCAGATGACCAGCCTCCTGTGTTGTGTTGATGCTTAGCTCACACCGGCTCTCTGTCAATGCTTGGCAGAGATTGGCAACACAGGCTTCTCCAGTCTGCAGAATCCCGTAAATAAAGTAGAAGCCCCCCATGTCCAAAATAAAAAGGAGAGGAGATAAAGTCTTCTATTTTGGAAAAACCACACTCACCCACAGTGGGTCCTGAGGTATGCCAGAGAAGAAGGCCATGGAAAATGGAAGGTTCTGGAAGACGGCACCTAGAAAGGCCTGTGTGGTTGCATTAATGGTATTGTTTCTGCCATCATGGTGACAATGGCAAGGCTCTACCTGGCGTTACAAGTAAAATGGAAGCATATCTCCCTCATGTGACATGCATTGCTACCATTTCCAGAATGAGGAAGTTGGTCTATCTGGGAATAAATTTCAAGACACTACGAATGTTATTTGCATAGCTGCTTCCTGGAACTGCTATCTTTTTGAGGCTCTGTATTCTGGATCAGGGAGAATAAGCCTATATCACCCTGATGGCCCGGGTTCCCCAATGTGATAGAATAACTGAGAACCCACAGTGGGCTAACACATCCAGCCATGAATGCAGAGTGGCCCAGACACACAGCATCAAGGTTCCAAGGAAGTGAATTTGGAAATGAAGAAATCATAAAGGTCAACAACAGCTTGCCTCCCTCCACTCCAGGCTTCTGTCCAGATGGAATGAATCCTCCCTTATTGACAGCATCTTTCTCTATGACCTGGTTAACTACTCAGGCCCTATAGTGCCAGGGTCCCTCGCGATGCCTCTGAACTTCCTCAGCTGCTCCTGCTCACCCGCTGGTCACTAAAAACCAAGAGTATTTGCATGGTTTTCCAGACTTCCCAAGACACTCACACTCATGATTTTCTCTGATCCTCATACAACTCTGAGGTGAGAGGACATTTATCATTATTGCGATTTTGTAGATGAGCGATACTAGGATTCTGAAAAGTTCAGGGGTTCCTTCCATAGTGGTCGAGCTTCCGTGCCTCGAAAACCTGAAGTCAGAGCCTGAGATCAAGAGTTTAAGATCAAAATCCCATGTACTTTCTATCCAGGTGGAGCTCCAACTC
The DNA here is from genome assembly GCA_002007465.1 of Ailurus styani. Classification (NCBI taxonomy): domain Eukaryota; kingdom Metazoa; phylum Chordata; class Mammalia; order Carnivora; family Ailuridae; genus Ailurus; species Ailurus styani. Next base: position 83,811 of record LNAC01000617.1, read on the forward strand.
TGAGTGGATGCACAGTGGGGGTACAGAGGGTGGGCAGGAGGAAGATTTCAGGGAACCAGCCCTTGAGCGTGTGCGGGTTGGAAGAGCTGCTTTATGTAAGAGGTAGTTTTAGTTATAAATGCTCACGTTGGTGATGAGCTCAGTCACTCATGCATTCATTCTTGCTGGCTGTGGAAGCAGGTCACAGATGCAAATGGTACCTTCACAAGTCACTTGAACCCCTGGCTGTCCCACAGGACACATCTTCCTCTGACTCCCTTTGCAAATTCTAGCTCTTCTTGCCCAGATGTGTTGGCTCAAGGACCCACCAAATTTCGCTGACCTCTCCACACCCTCTTGCATTTCAAACGTGAGTACTCTGCCTTGGACGCCTCCTGCGTGGCCTGGTTGTCACCCCCCTGCAGCTCACCATGGGCACGCAGACCTGCACTCTGGCCGCCCAGCCATGCATGGGGGGTCTTGCAGGAAACGCTGCCCTGCAGCTCCAGCACGGAAGAGGATTTCCAGCCACCCTCATGGCCTCTCAAATCGTTTAGCGCTGCATTTCTACTCTTCCCTGATGAAGTGGTTCTCCCACAGCTGAATGGGGGAAAATCCCATGTTAACAAATGGGAAATAGTACTTATTTGGTTTTCTGTCAAGTTTAAGAGGATTAAATCGGTTGCAGTCTCTAAACAAACCTGCTTTAAGTCACAAAAGGCATGGAAGGTAAATTCAAATCCATGCTTGCACAACAATACGTTTTTTCTCTGCTTAAAAAATGTTTTCAGACCACCTGAATAGAAAACACAGTGCATGGGTGCGTGGGGTTGCTCATGATCATAGAAGGAGAGCACTGGTATAAACGTGCAATCATTGGAGAGTCTTCCTGTCCCTTTCAATTACTCCCAAAATTCCATGATGGACAAATTTAACTTTGAAATCTTTGAGAATATTACAATTAAGTGCACATAAAAAAATCATAAAATAAGAGAAATGTTCATTTTTAAAGCGTTGTTTCTTGCAAGCAGACCATTTTCTGACAACGTTGAGTTGTCTATGAGGCAGAGAGATGCGAGGGGGGTAAATGCATGGAAAGAGAGGACTATTGACGGGAAGGTAACACGGCAGCTTCTGTTCCTGCAGGGTGGACTTTCCATTGGTCTGGAAATGTGGAGCCATTGATGCCAGAAACCTTGGCCAGCAGGAGCCTCTCACTCATTCACCTCAGACTCAACAGTGCAGACAGCAATTCAGATGTGGGTAGAGAGTTCCCATGTGTGCGGTTTCACAGCTTCTTTGCCTAAAATGACCAGTGTCCCCCCCATAAGAGCAGGTTTTCATCACGCTTATTTCTAATGAAGCTGAGATGTAGGGACATTGCTGTTCTGTACACAGACGTTGCCTCTGTTTCCGGGTTTCCGTGAGCTTTCCCATTTGCCAAGAACCAGCTCCCTTTGCACGGCAAGGCCCTCTCCATAGGGCTGCCAGCAAGAGGGGGCTCCCTTGCCACTTTCCTGCTGATCCCAATGCCTGGCATCATACCCGAGGAAAATATGAATGAGCAAACTAAAATCAGCAAATACCAGACTCTCCACTTGGAAAGTCCATCTTATCAGTAGAGGCATATTGAATGGCAGAGCTGATCGATGTAGATGGTGAAGGAAGAACGGCGGAGGGGCACTGCATGAAGTGAAGTGGGTGATGGGAGTGGAATCACTGATGGGGTTGCCCTTGTGGGGGCTGCAGGGACCCCTGAAGTGCCGCCTTGTAATTTACCAGGGCATGGAAAGATACAGTAAGAATTGACGATCTGGTGGGAACTGGTGGACATGGGGGCCTCTCGCCTGTCAAAGAGCACACAGTCCCATCAGCTCTTGTAGCCACAGCAGATGCTGATCTCACAGGCCAGGCTGGCCGAGGCCCTGCCTTTCTCCCCAACTCCCAGGGGAGGCTGCTGCTGCTGCTGCTGCTGCTGCTGGCACAATGTCTGTATGGAGGAGCGGCCCCAAGACATGGCGGGGACCCAGCCAGGTGTCAGATCATTCCCCTGCCATCCGATGGTGGCCAGTGCAACTGTGGGAGCTAAGTACACAGGTGAGGCTTTCCTCCCAGGAAAGTCTCCAAGCAGACAGAATGGGGGACACTGAGCTGAGATCTCTGGTCACTCACTGAGCCACAGCAAGCCCCCCTGAGCCAGACGGCCTCTTTCTTTCTTTCTTTCTTTCTTTCTTTCTTTCTTTCTTTCTTTCTTTCTTTCTTTCTTTCTTTCTTTTTTCTTTCTTTCTTTCTTTCTTTTTTTAAAGATTTTATTTATTCATTTGACACAGAGAGAGAGATCACAAGTAGGCAGAGAGGCAGGCAGAGAGAGGAGAGAGGAGGAAGCAGGCTCCCTACCGAGCAGGGAGCCCGATGTGGGCCTCGATCCCAGGACCCTGAGATCATGACCTGAGCCGAAGGCAGCTTTAACCCACTGAGCCACCCAGGCGCCCCGGCCTCTTTCTTACTGATCTTTCATGTCCCCTTATGTGGCTCTGTGGCATCTGATGGTGGAGGGTATTGTTTTTCTTCCTTCCTTCCTTCCTTCCTTCCTTCCTTCCTTCCTTCCTTCCTTCCTTCCTTCCCCTTTCCTTCCCCCTTCCTTCCTTCCTTCCTTCCTTCCTTCCTCCCTTCCCTTTTTTTTTGGGGGGGGGATTTATGCAGTTTCCTCAATTTAGTGAAAGTTCTTATTTTTTAAGGGTTTACATCCTCTCACTCCAATGGATCTGTGACAATACAGTCTGATCATTCTAATCATGACACGGATGGCAAATAATGACTAATGAAACTTGGTGAAATGTGGCATATGGGAATTCGCCGATTGCTTTTGCTCACACTTTCTCTTTTAATCCTTGTAATACTCTCAGAGGATCTAGCATGTGTTCCATTCCACATTCCAGGGACAAAGTCCAAGCCAAACATGGCATTTTCTGAGAATCTTGCATTTCTCATCCCATGGACCAAATAAGCAGGCTGACATTTTAAAATATGTTTATCCCCAAACCGATTTACTGGCACCACGCATGAGAATGCTCTGTGCAGGGTTCCAGCAACGTGGAAGCTTCAGGAACAGGGAGGCAAGCCCAAGAGAAAGTGATGCACCTCGGGCAGGGCTCCTCACCCCTCCTGTGCCATGTCCAACAAAGCTGAATGCACAGAGGGCAGGCGTCCTCTGTCCACTGGGGCTCTCAGAGCTGCCCCAGGCTGGACCTAGTGCCTGAAATGAAATCACTTAACAGAGTTCACACAGATGCCCTTCAATACACCCTCACAAATGCACCCGCCTGAGCCACTTCTTGGCAGGTGCGCCGGTGACCTCGCCTGTAGCCCTGATTCTGAGAAGAGTTTGTGTGTCAGTCTGTTAAAGTCCCCTTGGAAAGAAAGGACCCAATTTCAGATGGACCCAAGGATGTTGTAAAAATTTTCATTTAGAACATTCATTTTTAAATTTTACTGACGTACTTTTGACCTGAAACCCAAGAAACATGGAGGGTAAGTAAAACCACATTCACTGTCCCCAGATATGTGGTGGATGACTTAAGAATTCAGAATTCACACAATGAAAATATTTCATTTAAAATTTAAGACATGAGACTATTTTTAAATTGCTTTACATTCAGTATATTTCAATGACATCAAGGAGTCTCACATGAATATCAGTTGGTTCCTCCCCCCTGCCCTCCCCCCCCCTTTTTTTTTGTCAGAAATAAGCAGTTCTTTATATATGGATCAACCACGTCTAAGGGCAGCTAATGACCCATGTCTGTGATTGTACCGTTAACTGCGGTTATGCCTATGTGCACAAAAACACATATAATGGATACGCACCTGTATCCCTTATATAAAGAGTCTTCCTCACTCACAGTAATGACGTCTTTCCATGTGCATTTGGAAAGGAGACTTCAGAACACGAAATTGGAGTAGTTTGTGCAGTGCAAAGCCCTGGTCTTAGAGTCCAAACCACCTGGATCCAAATGCTGAATATTTTTATTTTTTATTTTTTACCTGATTTTCCTCAGAGAAGTCATTGACACCTCCAGTCAGAGAAAATGTCCCCCCTGGGATGATGGATGGTCCTACCAATGCCTGGTCAGGAGGAGCCAGAGCCGATAATGTGGGGGGTGCTTTGTGTCTGCCCAGGGGGAGCTGGAAAGAGCAGGTGGTAGAACGGCCCTTGGAGTGTCCGTCATACTCCGTATGTCTTCGATGCAATTGCATCACAGAGTCCTATCCGACTTGAAGACTTTCTCTTGTAGATGCCACCTGCAGGCCGTTCTTGTCACAATATGCCTGGAATCATAAAACGTCTCAGGAATTTCAGGATTGTGTGAAGATTCTGTGAATATCAAAACAAAACAGCAACAGCAGCAGCAGCAACAACAACAAAACTAAGATGTGCCTATTGTCGGGTGCTTGTCTCTGAATCAAACCAAACCAAATCTCATGGGCAAACAAGAAAAAAGAAAGATTATTCTTTCCTGTGTCATTTAGGCCAGGTCGTCCAGGACCCGCCTGTCTAGGAGGAATACTAGGTTGAGGGCCAGTGTGGCAGGGATTTGGAACCTCAATGCAGCCTGTGTGTGAGGACCTGCTAACAGCAGGCGACATTACCTACAATAGCAGAGGGTTGAGGGGAGGAAACAGAGGTCTCGGGGGTGGAGTGGGACCCACTGGGCTCCCAGGGCCCTGGGACAGCAGGGCAATGAGAAAGTGCAAGGGAGGAAGGAGAGCTCCTGCAGGGCTCTGAGCCATGCTGAGCAGTCTCTCCTTCTAAATGCAGCAGGAAACTTCTGAACGACTTGGGGTTGGGGGGGGAGGTTAAAACCGATGCTGGCATGGTGGGGGAAACCCTGGAGGCAAGGGAATACACAGCACATGTACGTTTGCTCAGACATGAGGCTATGAGCACCAGCAGGACAGTGACCACGCAGGATAGAACACACAGGATGGGGTCCAGGTGTGAGGCAGAGAGGATGGGGACCCAGGGCAGGTCCTGATGTGAGGGCAGGGAAGATGGGGACTCCGGACGGGTGCAGATGTGAGTGCAGGGAGGATGGTGACCCAGGACGGGTCCAGATGTGAGGCAGGGAGTCTGGGGATGAAGGACGGGTCCAGATGTGAGGGCAGAGAGGATAGGGACCCAGGATGGGTCCAGATGTGAGGACAGAGAGGATGGGACCCAGGACGGTTGCAGATGTGAGGGCAGAGAGGATGGGGACCCAGGACACAGGTGCAGATGTGAGGGCAGGGAGGATGGGGACCCAGGATGGGTCCAGATGTGAGGGCAGGGAGGATGGGGACCCAGGATGGGTCCAGATGTGAGGCAGAGATGTCAGTGAGTCTCCATGGCCCCTGGATGCTGGGAGCAACATGGTTGACTCTGTCTTGGATATATAAGCTGAGCTTGTTGCCTGGAGTATGGAAGAGGTAGCTGACATTTATGGCTGGATTTCAAGGAGGGATCTGGGTAGGAGAGGCAGATGTGGGGTGAGTTGAGACCACATGAAGAAATCGTGGCAGAAGAACAGAACCCAAGACAGGTCTCTGAGAGTCACAGAGAGGTGGCTGTCAAAGAAGCAGGGCAAAGGGAGAGAGAGCACGGCATTAGCACCACCAGACCCAGGCTAAATGGCATTTCAAGGAAGGAATGGTCAGCAGGTCGTACAACAGCTGAGAAGGCCATTGAAGTAACCGTGAACATCTTTGATTTAGCAAAGAAAACTGGTGAAGGTTTTAGGGTAGTTGGAGCAGCAAGAGATGGGGATAGATGCCGGGGTGAGAATGGTGGTCTGGGCATCTGTGGACAGTGCTGGAAGTGGACTAGTGCATCTGCATGTGTCTGTGAGTCAGCTGGGCACGAGTCTTCACTATCTGCTCTTCTGTTAGCACCCTACGCATGCCTGGAGGGTCATGACATTTTAGCAAGCCAAGCCTGGGACTCTGCCCAGCTCCACAGGAGAGCTGCCCCTGTCAGCTCTGACCGCAGGACCAGATGAGCTCAAAGACACATTGCCTGAGTTCTGTGTCGAGACTGAGCAGTGTTGTTGAAGCAGTTGACTTCACACCATGTCTACCCATATGATGCTCATTCATCCTTTGTGGCTGTTGAAAGGTAAATGAAACAGGTGACATTCAAGTCAATGATACAGATGTAGAAAAAGAAGGGCCATATGTACCCCAATGTTCATAGCAGCAATGGCCACAATCACCAAACTGTGGAAAGAGCCGAGATGCCCTCCAACAGAAGAATGGATAAAAAAGATATGGTCCATATATACAATGGAATATTACACAGCCATCAGAAAGGATGAATACCCAACTTTTGTATCAGCATGAATAGGACTGGAGGAAATTATGCTGGGTGAAATAAGTCAAGCAGAGAAGGTCTATTGTCAAACTGTCAAATGGTTTCACTTACTTATGGAGCATAAAGAATAACATGGAGGACATTAGGAAAAGGGAAGGAAGAGTGAGTGGGGTAGATTGGAGGGGGAGATGAAGCATGAGAGATTGTGGACTCTGAGAAACAAACAGGGTTTTGGAGGGGAGGGAGTGGGGAGATGGGTGAGCCTGGTGGTGGGTATTAAGGAGGGCACATGTTGCATGGAGCACTGGGTGTGGTGCATAAACAATGAATCTTGGCTCACTGAAAAAATTAAAATAAATAAATAAATAAATACTTAAAGTGGAAAAAAAAAAGACAATAAATAAATAAATAAAGTCAGTGACATTCAGTGGCTTTAGCGTGTTTCAAGTGGCTAGTGGCCCCCGTTTGGGACAACATAGATTGTGTGCTCTCCATCTGCAGGCACTCCCCCTGGCCAGTACTGGGCTGGAGGCAGGGAGCAGCCCAACAGTCATTACACAAATTTGAGGACCGCAACCAGACCAGGCATGACTACTCTAAGTCAGTAAGCCAGGAGCTCTCCCAGGTGACCAGAAGCATCAAGGTGCAGATCCGGTCATCACAGGTGCTCAGTATCAGGGGAGCGAATAGACAGCAGGGCCCCCAGAGCAGGGCTCCCAATGGCATCTCTCCACAGCCTGGGCCAGGTCCCCTCTGCAGTGCAGGACAGCCACCTCCACCCAGAGACCTCATTCCCATCACCGCTCAGCCAAAATTCTTCTCCTCTGTTGTCAGATGGCCGAGCCATGGTCTCACACCACTGAAGGACTCCGAGATGAAACACAAGTTTCCAAGGAAGATTCAAGAAAAAAAAAATAGAGAACTATGAGTGAGCAAAGGGGGAGAGCCAGTGCAGTTGGAGCTGTGGGAGAGGACATTCCCCCACACTGGCATTGCAGGAGGAGATTAGCTAGTCCAGAAGCAAATGCTGTTAGAGAGAAAGTTAGCAGGTAACAGGGAAAGACAATTAATTCGATAAATGATGTTGAAAAGTGTGTAGACTTGGTTGGAGGGAAAAAAATCAATTCAGAACCTTAATTCATACCATATATAAAAATAAATTAAAGAGGAATTAAGTGGAATACATAAAAAGCCGGAACACTAAAAATAACAATTTAAAAGAATCAAGGAACCTTTATGTCAAGAAGAAAAGAGGACTTTCCAAGAAGAAAATCAATGGAAGAGATTACCAGCAAGATGCAGATGGATTTGATTAATACTCAGGATCAGTCACAATGTCACGAAGGTGCAGCCTTTCTCCTCTGCTTCCTGAGGTTTGGCTGGTCCTGTCTTGTCCTAGGAGCCACCACAGCTGAGCCCCACATGATCGCTGCCAGCTAGATGGTCATCTCTACACTGGGCTTGGAGACACTTGGATAAAGTGAAAACCAGCAGTAAGTCAAAAAACATTCATTGCAAGTTGTATGTGAAGAGAGGGAGGGGGGCTCCTGGGTGTCTCAGCCGGTAAGCATCTGCCTTTGGCTCAGGACGTCAGGCTCCCTGCTCAGTGGGGAGCCTTCTTCTCCCTCTGTCCATCTGTGTGCTCTCTCTCTCTCAAATAAATAAATAAAGTCTTAGGGGAAAAAAAAAAAGAACCGAACGAACTGTCTACTACAAGGATTACAGGCAAGCTGCTTGGAACAGCAAGATAGCTCATGAGTTACTCACAGAAGAAGAACTGCAGGGCCTGAGAAACAGAGGAAAACCCCTCAACCTCTCTAATAGTGAAAAGAAATTCAAATTCTTAAAAATGCTGAGATTTCTTTTTTTTTCTTTCCTTTTTTTTTTGGCTAACAAATTTGTTATAGCGTTTCTTTTCTTTCTTTTAATAACACCACCATTTCTGTTAGAATTTCTAGTAGACAGTCTCATTCACTCTTGGTCAAAGTCTAAGTTCGTGCAGAATTCCCTGAAGGAGTTTCTCAGTTTATAACCATAGACGGAAAACCCTCCATGCCCCCTTGAGCTGGCAACTCCATTCCTAGGAATATTCCGGAATATGGAAGCTGGCTCTGTTAATAATGATGTGTGCTGTGGTGTTTACTGAGGTTGTGCAGAACTGTTAACATCAGAAATGCTCAAGAGTCAGAGACTGACTCCACCATTTGTTCTATTATTAAGATAGAATATTGTGCAGTCACTGACATGGGCTAAACACATTCGACATCAGCTGGAAATCAGCTATTGTGCTAAGTAGGGCACCTCTCCCATGGCATGTGTATGAACATTTATTTGATGTGACAAACAGAGGGGGTTGCCTCCTCACATTGCCCTAGCCACGAAGAATGGGGGTACACACCACACCCCCAAAATAACAGTAGGTATTGCTGGGTTTGGCTAACACAAATGAGTTCTATTTTCTCCTATGGGTTTTGTCCATATTTTCAAGCTTTCTTCAAAGGACCATTCATTTATCATTTCCAACAAAAATGTCAATACACAGGTTTCTAAGACAAGGTTGTAGTGATGAAGTGGCTCAGGCCCATGAAAGTCCCCCTTGGTCTCATTTCTGTCCTTCTTCAAGGAGCCCAGGGATGTCTCATTTTGCCAAGTGTGAGAGAGCACAGGGAGGGGGTAATATTCCAAGGATCTCTTCTGAAATGAGGAGTGAACATAAACCCTGACCATTGGCAGGAGAGAAGACCAAGAGAGAGGAGGGGCCCCTGTGTGGGGTGTCTGTGCTGAAGACCCTCAGGGACGAGGGATCCCCTGTGAGTGTGTTTGCGGAGATTTTGAGGCCAGGCAGACGTCAGTTAAAAAAGACAGGTATAAACCTATCTTTACTAGAGGCTTTTCCAACATTTAAACATCACATCAGATGTCGGGTTTGTTCAGCTCTTCTGTACTTATTAGTTCAAGAGAAGCCAGAATACAGATTAAGGTTTCAGGAAACTTAGTTTTCTTAGCTGGGCTATTAGTCCAGGACTCAGGGATCACAAGGCAGATGCATCTCTTGAATATGCAAGAAGAGAATGGTGGCAAGCTGAAGTTAGAATGATCAGAGTTAAATTAGAATGATCAGAATGAGCACCTACTGTGTGTCTAGCCCTGTGCTGGAAACTCAGAGAAGCAATAAAACCAGCCCTCAAACTGCTCATCATCCAGTAAATTGATATTCCGAAAACAGACACAAAATGTTTTTTGTTTGTTTCAAGTTTTTATTTAAACTCTAGTTAATTAACATATAGTGTAATATTGGTTTCGGGAGTAGAACTTAATGATTCATCACTTACGTATAACACCCAGTACTCATCACAAATGTACCCGTAATCCCCATTCCCCATCTAGCCCACCCCCCACCCACCTCCGTCTGTCAACCCTCAGTTTGTGCTCTGTAGTTAAGAGTCTCTTACGGTTTGTATCCCTCTTTTTTTTGCCCCATTATGTTCTTCTTTTTTGTTTTATTAAATCCCACATATGAGTGAAATCATATGGTATTTGTCTTTCTCTTACTGACTTATTTGCCTAGCATAATACACTCTAGCTCCATCCACGGAGCTGCAAGTGGCAAGATTTCATTCTTTTTGATGGCTGCATAGTATTCCATTGTATATATAGACCACATCTTCTTTATCCATTCATCTGTCAATGGACATATGGGCTCTTTCCATAGTTTGGCTATTGTGGATAGTGCTGCTATAAACATTGGGGTGCAGGTGCCTATTCAAATCTGTATTTTTGTATTTACAAAGGTAAATCTGTATTTACCTTTGGGTAAATACCTAGCAGTGCAATTGCTGGGTCATAGGGTGGATCTATTTTTAACTTTTCAAGGAACCTCCATACTGTTTTCCAGAGTGGCTGCACCAGCTTGCATTCCCACCAATAGTGTAAGAGGGTTCTTCTTTCTTCACATCCTCACCAACACCTGTTGTTGATTTTAGCCATTCTGACAGGTGTGAGGTGATACCTCATCATAGTTTTGTTTTGTATTTCTTGATGATGAGTGATATTGAACAACTTTTCATGTGTCTGTTAACTGTCAGGATGTATTCTTTGGAAAAATGTCTATTCATGTCTTCTGCCCATTTCTTAACTGGATTTTTTTTTTTGGTGGGGGTGTTAAGTTTGATAAGTTCTTTATATATTTCGGACACTAACCCTTTATCAGGTATGTCATTTGCAAATATCTTCTCCCATTATGTAGGCTTCCTTTTAGTTTTGTTGAGTATTTCCTTTGCTGTGCAGAAGTTTTTTTATCTTGATGTAATCCCAATAGTTCATTTTTGCTTTTGTTTCCCTTGCCTCTGGCAATGTTTTTAGTAAGAAGTTGCTATGGCTGAGGCCAAAGGGGTTACTGCCTGTGTTCTCCACTAGGGTTTTTTTTTTTTTTTTTAAGATTTTATTTATTTATTTGACACAGAGAGAGAGATTACAAGTAGGCAGAGAGACAAGGAGAGGAGGAAGCAGGCTCCTTGCCGAGCAGAGAGCCCAATGCGGGCCTCAATCCCAGGACGCTGAGATCATGACCTGAGCCGAAAGCAGAAGCTTTAACCCACTGAGCCACCCAGGCGCCCTCCTCTAGGGTTTTGATGGTTTTCTGTCTCACATGTAGGTCTTTAATCCATTTTGAATTTATCTTTGCGTATGGTGTAAGAAAATGGTCCGGTTTCATTTTTCTGCAGGTGGCTGTCCAGTTTTCCCAAAACCATTTATTGAAAAGACTGTCTTTTTTCCATTGGCTCTTCTTTCCTGCTTTGTCAAATGTTAGTTGACCATAGATTTGAGGGTCCATTTCTGGGTTTTCTGTTCCAATCCATTGACCTATGTGTCTGATTTTGTGCCAGTACCATATTGTCTTGATGATTATAGCTTTCTAATATATCTTGAAGTCCAAAATTGTGATGCCTCCAGTTTTGCTTTTCTTTTTCATAATTGTTTTGGCTATTTGAGGTCTTCTGTGGTTCCATACAAACTTTAGAATTGTTTGTTCTAGCTCTGTGAAAAATGCTGGTGGTATTGATAGGGCTTGCATTGAATGTGTAGATTGCTTTGGGTAGTATAGATATTTTCACAATATTTGTTCTTCCAATCCATGAGCATGGAATGTTTTCTATTTTTTTGTGTCCTCTTCAGTTTCTTTCATAATAAGTGTTCTATGGTTTTCAGAGTACAGATATTTTACCTCTTTGGTTAAGTTTATTCCTAGGTGTCTTATGGTTTTTGGTGCTATTATAAATTGGATTGATTTTTTTATTTTTCTTCCTGCTGCTTCATTATTGGTGTACAGAAATGCAACAGATTTCTGTACATGGATTTTGGATCCCAGGACTTTGCTGAATTTATGTATCAGTTCTAGCAAGACAAAGACAGAATGTTTAAATGGTAGTGCAAGACTGTGTAAGGCTTAGAAGGGTCAATCTCAACCTCTTCAACTGAATACTACTCCTTAGAGATATGGAAAGGAAACACAAACACGGACACACACACCCTATAGTGGGCTGAGTCCCACCTCTTCCTTCAAATTCATATGTTGAAGCCCTAACACCAGAACCTCAGAATGTGACTGTATTTGGAAATGTGGTCTTCACAGAGGTGATTAAGATAAAATGTGGTCATTTGGGTGGAGCCTTACCCAGCATGACTGGTGTCCTTTGAGGAGATCAGGACATAGACACACACAGAGGGAAGAGCAGGTGAGCACAGGGGGGGAGACAGAGGCTATCCATAAGCTAAGGAGAGAGATGTCAAGAGAAACCAGACCTTCACCTGGACTTTGAACCTGTGGAGCTGTGGGGAAATGGATTTCTGTTGGCTAAGGCACGTGGGACACACGATGACGGCAGCCCTTGGAAACTAGTGCACCCCACCTCAGAGTCACTTGTCACTCAGCACCCCTCGGCCAATGAAATTTGACTCTCCGATTGCTCTGTCACCTACCTTCTCAGCCATCACTGCTCATAAGACAGTGCTGACTTCTGGTTTAACCCCTGCCCCAGAAGTGGATGGTGTTCCTGTTTAATTTAGGGAGAAATGAGTATTAGGAGGGCTGACCATGTATTTTTCATGTCAGAAACAGAAGGACAGAAGGACAGGGACACTGCAGTACTTTTTCCCACCTCTCTCCATGGTCCATTTCAATTCCACAACAAGGACTTGAAGAAAAAGAGCCGAGTCAGAGCCACATGGTCTCTCTGTGGCTGGTGGGCCCTGGACCAGTGCTCTCATGTTTTGCTCTCCCAATTAGCTCTCTGGGGCTGTTTCCTTGAAACCAGACCCACCATGTGCCAGAGGCCCCAGGCACCCTCTGATACGAGTTTCAACATGCTGTGTCGAGAAAGACAGCTGCAAACACAAACTTTCCCTCAGATTTGTAGAGGACCTGTGACCCTAAAATGCTTGGGGCTACCAAGAAGCTTCATGCATATTGGTGAAGTGTATGGTATTTTAGCTCTCCTCTCTACTGTGCTCTGTTTTTATCCTGCTTCAGATTCACCTCCTGATGCAGCTTTGGAAGGTGGAGCCGAAGGAAATGCATTGCATTGCGCATGTGCCTTGCTCGGGATTTCCAAGTAAATGAAAGTGTCATAAGAAATGGTCAATGTGGTTTAAGCCTCTGGTCGCCCAGCCTCTGCATCCGCATTTGACTAAAAGCTTTCTCTAGGAAGGGAGGGAAAGCCTCCACAACCTCCTCTGCCGAAATCTCCCCTGTGATCAGCAAGTGTGACTCATTGATTCCAGCTCAATAAACACCTCAAATGAATGCCAAATAACAAGAAGCAGAGTGACTACTTTCTTTAAGTAGATTCCAGAAAGTTCTGGCAAGTTTGGAAAACTTGCAATGCTATCAGGTCGTGACAGTACAACATAACTTTGACTGAAGCAGAGAATAAGCAAATGAAGGGAAAAAGTAGGTGGGGAGCAGGCTACAGAGGAACTGGTTTGCAAATAGGTTCCCCAGAGCCACTGTGCCCTCCCCGTAGTCACAAATTCTGTGTGGCTTTTTGCTAAGAATTCACAAAAGCCTTTCAGAGAAATGGAGCCCTGGTCTGACCTCCTCCTAATGGAGAACACCAGGTGTAGGAATCCAGAAGCAGCTTGACATTCGGAGCTGGGGCCTGGGATCCCAGGAGCAGGAAGACAAGCATTTTATGGGACTTAGTCCTGGGCCTTGCATTAACTGGCAATACCTAGATGGTTTCACAATTCAAGAGTAATCTGGTTGCTAAAAAGAAAACGTGCCACTTTGTTAGGTTAGTTGTCCAAATCTGTTTCTTCTTTTCGAAGGAAAAAATAATGTTCAAAATGAGATAATTTCTCTTATAATATACTGCTGTTTGGTAAGAATTCATTTCCATGAAAATCCAGTGATCTAATCAACAGACATTCATTGAGGAAGTAGATGAATACACATGTGGAACACCATATCGTTGATGTAAAACAATAGTAAATGTGAAAAACAATGTCCTTATTCTGGTATTATTGTATAATTATCATCATCATAACAAAATTGTGTTTGTGTCACTCTGTACAGTTTATACTTCAATGAGAGTGGAATTGCATACCAAGACAACCCTGAACTAAGCTTCCAGGCAGCTAAGAGACACACTAGGAGTACACAAGTTGTGGACCTCAGAATCAGGGCCAGATGCCCAGTCGATGAGTCTACACCATCTCATGCACACATGCGTTGCAGCAGCAAACAGCCAACAAACACACCAACATAAACATTGCTACTCCCGCTGCACTCTGGGGGCTGGCTGGTGGTCCCCAAGTTCTGTCTCTGCTCTACCACTTACTAGCAGAGTAGTCTTGGGAAACTGGCACTGTGTCCATCCTCCGTTTCCTCATTTCTAATGGGACAAATAATAATATATCTTAGGGGTGGTGAAAGGGCTTTATGAGTCCATGTATGTGAAAGGGTATAGTGTGCTTGGCATCTAGGAAGTCTTCAATTCATGGGAATGTGCAGAAATAGAGTTTGGTGCAACATGGGAGACAAATAATCAAGGATAAAGAATACTGGTGGGTAGGCTACCTCGAGGGAGGTCCATGGAACACCAAGAAATAGATAACTGAGAAAACTGAAAATGGCACAGACTTTAGGAAACTGTTTTTGGAAACCAAATGGCTGTCTGGTAAGTTCTCTGTCTAGCAAAGTATGAGGCATTGTGAAGACAGAGATTTTTATAATCCTTACCTTAGAATAGCCCCAGAAAATAGAGCTATTCTCTAATAGAATAGATTTACCTTAGTGCAGCCCACCTTTCTGGTGGGAGGACTAGATCAATTTTAAATGGCATGACACAAATACAGTAGATATGCTGGGAAACGGTTGTAATTGCTAGAGAAGTCTTCTTGGAAGAGGTAAAATTTTAATGAGATCTTGAAATATAGGTAAATATTGTGAAAGAAAGTAATTTGAATAGGCACATCAGAAATTAGAATACTAGATCAAGGCAGTCCTGGGAATTAAATTACAGAAAAGCCTAAGAAGTAGCAATCGCAAAATTGAGGATCAAGTTAAATATTCAAAACATTGTACTGAATCGACATGGAAGCATAATTTTTTAAAAGGATTTAAAATTTCTCCCCAAGTTCTATTTTGTCCTTAAATGCCGCTATATTCCTGACACAAATTTGATGCTTCTATTTTTGACTAAGAAGAGTGGAATATTTTTAACCAAGAGCATTCAGTCTTGAGGCTTCAAATTGCCAATTTGAAAGGATCTTGGTTGTAGCTCAAAAAAAAAAAAGCATATTAAGTTACACAGATGCAATTACACGTAGATGAAGGCTAGGATTTCTAGACTCAGAATATGCTATTGTTTTTCTTCTTGTTGCACCATTGTTGTGGCATCATACAGGCCTTCTATCTATTTCCTTGGGGGAATGCCTTTGTTTCTAAGGGTTTCTGTATTTTCGGCAAGTCATTTCATTTTTTCTTGTAACTGTCTCTGGAGGGTCTTAAAAGAAAATCTTAAAATCTTAAAAGAAAATCTACATTATTGCAACTAGTGGTTATAAAGGTCTACTTTTTAAAAATAGACTTTATTTCTTAGAGTAGTTTTAGGTTCACAACAAAATTGAGAAGAAGGTCCAGAGATTTTCCCCACGCACCCCCATTCCACATGTGCCCAACTTTCCTGTTGTCAGTACCTCACCAGAGTAGTACATTTGTTACAACTGATGAACCTACATTGTCATGCCATCATCATCCAGAGTCCGTAGTTGACATTAGGGTTCGCTTTTCATGTTGCCTATTCTATGGATTTGGATAAATGCATCATGATATGTGTCCACCATTCTGGTATCATAAAGAGCACATGCGGATCTATTTTTACCCTTACATATTTCATGTTTGAATCAAGTCATGTTCACTGTACAGTTTACCTGTTGTCACCAGGAGCTTTGATATGTAAAGAGAGAGAAAGGGAATATACAAATAAGCATAAGGTGTGTAGTGGTTCGAATGGTGGATTTTTTTCAAGATTTTATTTATTTACTTTACAGAGAGAGAGAACAAACAGGGAGAGCAGCAGAGGGAGAAGCACGCTCCCCGCTGAGCAGGGAGCTGGATACGGGGCTCAATCCCAGGACCCCGGGGTCATGACCTGAGCCGAAGGCAGATGTTTAACCAACTGAGCCACCTAGGTGCCCCTAGGTTGGTGGCTTTTAAAATTGTTACCAGGGTAATTAAATCCAGTAATTTGATTGGATTCACTTTCACACCTATAAAATGGGGGACAATGATGGCTTCTTATTCCCAGGACTACAACTGGGATTGAAAGACAATACATGAGTGGTATTTGGAGCTAGCCCCTGCAGAAAGTTACAAATGCCAGTGATTATTATAAAGGGGGAAGTAAAGAGTAGAGAACAACACTTACTGATTCATATTTTCATTTGACAAACATGTCATGAGTGATTACATAGCAGGAACTACATTGAAGGCCTGGAATTAAAGCATGAATACATGAATGCCTAAGAACTTCACTGTTTATTGGGGTAAAATAACATATAAAGAGTTCATTATAATATACAGTGCAAGGCAATTAATAAAGTATCTTTAAAATGCTCTTGGTGTACAGAGAAAGAATTCATCCTTAACTCATGTAAAAATAAATGTGTGTCCCTGCAGAAGAATGAAGAGTTGATCACGTTCTGTAGACGGAATCCAGTATCACAAACATCCAAATAGAAATTGTCATTGTTCTTTTGGGCTGCTGTAGCAAAATTCCAGACTTAGTGTCTTACAAACAACACACAGTTATTACTTACTGTCTGCAGACTAGAAGTCCAAGATCAAGGGCCAGCAGATTCCATGTCTGGAGAGGCCCCATTTCCTGGTTCATACGTGGCATCTTCTTGCTGGGTCCTCACAGGATGGGAGGGGTGGGAGGGTTTTCTGGGGCCTTTTTTATAAGGACATCAATTCCATCATGGGGGCTCTGTGTTCAAGACCTCATCACCTTCCAAAGTCTACATCTCCTAAGACCACCCCAGCATGGGGGAGGTTTCAACACAGGAACATTGGGGGGACACAGACATTCAGTCCATAGCAGAAAGGCATAGTAAGCAAGAGTCAAGGTGGACTTTGTGGCTACTGTGGGTTTTTGAAGTGGAGATAAGATGCACAGATGCCTGGGACTAGATCTGACCAGCTCGCGGGAGGAGAAGGTGGCCTGGCTGATGTGTTCATTCACGATCAGGCAATGCTTCCATGGCATCTCATGGATGTGTCTGTGTGAGGCCAAGCAAAAATGGCACAAACTCTGTATAACAGGGTGAAGGTCCAACAAACCCCAAAGTCCTGGGTCCTACAGATTCACAGCCCAACTGAAATACTGCTGCTCTTCTTTAGCTAAAAGTGGTCTTCTAGACTAATTTTTACTGGGTTTGAGCTCTACCCTCGCCTGGGGGGTTTGACCTGTGAAGTCAAGGTGAGTGCCACTTCAGGGTGGACTGGACCCAAATCAGAACCTAAGAGATGGGAGAGCGCCCCCTGCAGCCGCGTGGACTGCACTGGCCCACGAGCAGTCACCTCTTACCTGGGAAATCAGCCTCTTCTGATTCCTCAAGGCAAAGATGTAAACAGAAAAGTGTGAGACCAAATAAGGTGCATTCTCTGTGCCCTCTGCGGAGCTTGGGACTCCTACAAACAGAGACTGTGCCGGGGGGAATACTTGTCGAGGAGCTGTGAGGCTGCTTCAGGGGCTGTAAAGAGCCGTACAGACCAAATATTGTAAAAGTGGTCATGGACCATTCCAAGGTATGTGCACTCTGTCTGGGCTCTCCTCCTTGGAACAAGAGCTAGTTTCAGAGCAGTGACTTGTGGCTCCTTCCTAATGTGCCAGGGGTCAAAGCCTTTAGGATCGAAGTTGTGATGGTGCCATGAATAAGAGCATTCTGATATTTTTCACATGAGAGCAGACGTAGGAAATGGTAACAGTGAACTCGCCCCGGGGATAATAGGGAGCTACTGCTCCCAGCAGAGGCTCACACCTCCCCCCCCCCCCGCCCTGGCCCTCGCAGCTCACCTGGCTGCCGTGGCTTTGATCTCTACCACAGACTCACAAAGACGTCTGATCTTCTTTATCCTTCTTCAATGGATCCTGGACTGTTTCCTTTTAAGCATTTTTACAAGACTTTTTAGACCATTTCTGAAAGAAGAACCAATATACAAAGAGTGGAAATTAAACAAATATCCCCAAATTAGAGTTCACTTACAAATGTCAAAAAGCTATGTGAAAAACAGGCTCCAGGGACAAAGAGGGCTGCAAATGAAGCACGTGCCCCTCCAGGGTTCTGGGTCCTAGGTGGCCGGAGACAGAGGCCCCCTGCTGAGGCCCACTCTGCTTGGTGGCTTCCTGCCCCTCCCCCCCTTTGTTTTATTAGGGAAGAAAGACTTCCAAAGCACAAACTGCAGTCTGCTCAGAATAGGGTAACTTGGGCCACTGAAGCTTCACCATGCGCTAATGAGCTACAGGCTGGGGTCTGGGGTCGTGCTGGCACCACGTCTGCCGTGCCGATGTTCAAGGGGGAGCCTTGACAGCAGCGAAGGCCCGTGGAGACCGCACCACTCTAAGGGACAGTTTGCTTGTTCGATTTTCCGCGGAGCCCACGCATGGCTTCCCCTGAGAAAGTGTTGTTAAACCAAGTGGGAAGGGGGGCACAGCACTTTCTTTCCTTTGTTTCATCCCATCACCAGCATGTCACAGAGAGCAGGGCACCGTGGGCCCATGTAGGAGCTGCAGCACTCAGGGGCCACTCAGGGAACTTAACACTATGTGGGTCAGACCCGTATTTCTCCCAACCACAGACACTTGGCATTCCCAGCACAGGCTCCGGCAGAGCTTAGGTCTAAGCTCTAAACTCTCAGAAACAACAGCTTTGTTTTGTTTTGTTTTGGTTTTTTGGCAAGTCTATTATTTTAGGAATTCCATTTCACTGCAGTGTGAAGTAGAGGTTGTTATTTATTAAGCTTTGGATAATTCCACTCCCCCATTCCCCCCCCTCCCACCTTAGGATGGAGTACAAAGAAGTTTTGTCTTTATTTGTGATTTTTCCCCCTTGGTGTAATGCAAATGTAAGTGGGTAAAAAAGCCAAGGATTCATCCAAAGGACTGAGAGATTTGTGGGTGTTCATTACTCCTCATGTAACTCCACCCCCTGCATGCAGCGGACACTGAGCAGGGCCAGGCTAATGGGAGGTAATAGGCCACAAGGTGGAATGACATACGAGGCTGCTCCAAGTGAGTCCATGGGCTAATGAGGAATACACAGCCCACGTAGTTTGAATTTTTGAGTCAGTTGTTTGATTAGAGTCCTACTATGGATGATACATTAAGCACAATCATTAGTATGGCATGGACTTAGCTTTTCCTTCTACTTTTGAACATCTGCGGACGTGTGGAGTTATAGAAAAGCATACATGAGAAACAGGAGGAAGTTCATCAAAAGGGTCGGACAGAGTGGCAGGCACATGCACATGTGTAGACACATATCTGTGGAAAGGGGCTGGACAACCACACCCTGCCTCCAGAAACAACAAAAGATGCAGAGTTCTCACTTTCAACTGTGTAACTAAGGAGTCTTCAAATTTAAAAGAAGAGTATGCATTTTGCAACTTTAAAAAATTCGTAAGGCTGCAAACTAAGTTTTCAAACATCCCATCACAATAAATGGGACTGCTGGGTCTAGGTGAGTGTGACGTGGATTTTTTACACTTGCCTGTGTCTTTACAAAGGAGCCCAGGATCTGCAGAATATAACCCACTTCCAGGTAGGCTGTGTGCGGGTGGAGAAGCCGAATGTGGAGCACTGCATGTTTATTGGTGCAAATTCCAGTGTATATATTTTGAGAGCTCCCTGGGTATGGCCCTCGGTACTTCCCATCCTTGACCAGTGATATGAATGTTATCTCTTTAAGTATTCCCCACCCTTCTGTTTGGGACATGAAACATCCACCAGCGGAAGCTGGCCAACACTATCACCCAGGATTTCCTAGTCCCATGGGATGCTGAGCCTTTCTGATTAAAGTCCACGGTCTGTGATGTGCTCTCCCTTCTGTCTCCATTATGAAGTCTGTTTATAGTCAGTGAAGGCTTTCCTCTCTGAACCTTCCCACAGAAATGAGAGGGGATGTCGTGGAGAGCAGGGAAAGAGGAAGATGGAACAGAACCCTTCCAAGGTGATCCAAGGAATCCTAACTCTTTTGTAAGTAAAGGAAATAAATGCCTCTCAGATAGGTCTCCAAGAAGA
The DNA here is from genome assembly GCA_002007465.1 of Ailurus styani. Lineage (NCBI taxonomy): Eukaryota > Metazoa > Chordata > Mammalia > Carnivora > Ailuridae > Ailurus > Ailurus styani. Next base: position 103,938 of record LNAC01000617.1, read on the forward strand.
GCAGCTGCACAAGACAGGAATGCAAATGGGGTTGCAGGCATACAGCTTGCTCCCCATGGCAGGAGGAGTGAATGAGTTGATTCCTAAAAATACAGGTGGTGAAGAGGGTATTAGTCAATCAAGGAAGCTCAGCCAGAGTGCAACCAACCCCCTTTGCATGCAGGTGGTACTGTCCCAGCATCAAAGTCAGGTGGGGGGGGGGCTGTGATGACTACATACTACCTGAGCAAGACCAGAAAAGATGCATCAGGTGCCATATTGGATGAGGTTGGGAAGGGGCAGGTGGTAAGAAGCACTTAGATATCTTATAGACCAGCCAACCAGAGGTTCCCAGAATGACTGCTCCAGTGGTTATGGGGACCCAGCCAAACCTCAAGAAAACAGTAGAACCATATGTAAACTGAGAAGGGAGGGATGTCCTCAACTGCCTGGAGTAGACATAGCTACAGATCATCTTCAGTCCGTATTCATTCCAGCCCCACCAGAGGAACGGCCGAGGGAATTCTCAGAGCGCTGAATGCCTCATCTGCTGCTGTATTGTATGAAGATTCCCTTCAGATCACACAAGTAAGCAGATCACAGTTTTGTATAGAATTAGACCATGGGATTTTTCCCCATACAATTGACATTCTGCTGGAAATAACAAGGAGCAGCACTTGCCAAACTGGAATGATAAACCTCATGATGCAAATAAACTGCGTACCTTGGACACTGCGAAGGCGTTGCCACTGTTCCTGGAGCATTGATAGTACTACAAGTATTCTTAAAAAGATGTGCCTTAAGTTATTCCACTAGTAAATCCAAGATTTACTTGCATCGTCCCAAGATCAAATCTACCACTCTCTAATAGGAGTGAATATTGAAATTGTTGATAGTCCACACAGTGACCAGCAAAACTAGAATAGCTTGCCCAGGTACAACAAAGATTTATCTATCTTAAGCTTCTACAAAAGAGGAAGTTTGTTTGTTCGTGTGTTCATTTTCCTCCACAGCAATCCGTGCTACGCATGCATAAACCAAAGGGAAGCTGCTATGGAAAGAGTTGCAAACAGAGCTGATGTGCATTGCAGAGGATTGCTTATTATGCTGTTTCCTAACCGGTATGGGGATGGATGGACTTGAGAATATTTGAGGAGAGAACTGTCCAAATGAAAAACTGACTCCAGAAAAACGTGTAGAATGCACACACAAACACATGCACACGTGCTCTCCTGGTCCCTGGAATGCAAATCACGCCCTCCCGCTAGAGATGGAATTAAGCCAAGGTGACAGGGTAGCCACCCTGGGGTCAGCAAAAGAACAGGACCTGCAGGTGGAACTTACGAAGCTGGGACGGAAAACTGCCTACTCGCTCCTGTCGGAGTGCAAAGGACAAAAGTGAGAGAGGTCTGTAGTAGCAGAATTTCACAAAACAAAAACAAAACCAAAGAGCCCGAGGGTGATATTGCCTCCACACAGTCAGGCTGTGACCAGGCCGTCAGAGATAGGAAAGGCGGCAGCTGATTCCCACGGTTTCCCATTCCCCAGTCCCTATGTCTGCCCCAGGATTCTTGTATAGAAAGGAGTGTACACTTTTTATGTGCGGGAGTGTGTCTCCCGTTCTAGGAAGGCTTGTCTCCTCGGTGCTGAGGAGCAGCAATCAACCAAACCGGCATCCATCCAGGAGCCAGCATTCATGGGGAAGGGCCTAGAAACCATTTTGTGCAATGAACAGTGTTGAGGTCCAAAGGGGGTGTCACTTGAAGTTAGCTGATGTAGAGTGGAGACTGGTAGATCTCTTCAAATAGTTTAAGAGACGTCAGAGGGAAAAGGAGGCTAATACTTTAAATCGCCAAGGAAAGATCCAGAAACGAGGGGGCAGAAGTTATGCAGAAGCAGACTATTACTTTTATGGGCTTTAAAAGTACCCTAACCAGACGCCCAAGTGGGTGAGTTGGTGAAATGTCTGCTTTCAGCTCAGGTCACGATCTCAGGGTCTTGAGATCAAGCCCCACATTGGGCTCCCTGCTCAGCAAGGAGTCTGCTTTTCCCTCTCCCTCTCCCCCACCTCCCTGCTTGTGCGCATTCTCTCAAATAAATAAATAAATAAATAAATAAATAAATAAGTCTTTAAAAAATGCCTCAATATTCTGTGAGCACTGAGCTTTATGTCCCTGTATATTTCCAAACTGAAATTGCTCCTTTGCAGATCCCATCCCCAAGCAATAAGATTTGCTCAAAAGTCTGTCAAAGAAGAGTTGGGTTTGCATGACACGTAAGTATTTCATAAATGCATTAAAGTCTAGTTAAGAAAGTAAAATAACACTACAGATAAAGGTCTGGTATCCAAGATCTATAAAGAACTTCTCAAACTCAACACCCAAATAACAAATAATCAAGTCAAAACTTAGGCAGAAGACATGAACAGACCCTTCTCCAAAGAAGACATACAAATGGCTAACAGACATGAACAAATTTCATCATTATTAGCCATCAGGGAAATTCACATCAAAACAACATTGAGATATTATCTTACACCAGTTAGACTAGCCAAAATTGATAAGAGAAGAAACAAGAAATGTTGGAGAAGTTGTGGAGAAAAGGGACCCTCTTACTCTGCTGGTGGAAATGCAAGATGGTACAGCCACTTTGGAAAATAGTGTGGGGGTTCCTCAAAAAGCTAAAAATAGAGCTACCTTATTACCCAGCAATTACACTACTTGGAATTTACCCCAAGGATATGGGTATAGTGAAAAGAAGGGCCATATGCACCCCAATGTTCATAGCAGTAATGTCCACAATAGCCAAACTGTGGAAGGAGCTGAGATGCCCTTCAACAGACAAATGGATAAGGAAGTTGTGGTCCATATATATATAATGGAATATTACTCAGCCATCAGAAAGAATTAATATCCAATATTTGCATCAACATGGATGGAAGTGGAGGAGATTACGTTGAGTGAAATAAGTCAAGCAGAGAAAGTTATCATATGGTTTCACTTATTTGTGGAACAGAAGGAATAGCATGGAGGACATTAGGAGAAGGAAGGAGAAAATGAAGGGGGGGAGAACAGAGGGGGAGATGAATGATGAGAGACTATGGACTCCAGGAATCCAACTGAGGGTTTTGCAGGGAGAATGGGTGAGCCCGGTGATGGGTAATAAGAAGGGCATGTATTGCATGGAGCACTGAGTGTTATACACAAACAACGAATCATGGAACACTATATCAAAAACTGACGTACTGTATGATGACTAACATAATAAAATTTACACATAATAAAAATTACAAAATGGAAAAGAAAGAAGGTAAAATGATTTCTTGTCACAAAGCCAGAACATTAAGTGAATCCAATTGACGTTATCACTATTATGTAATACCAGATGATTAAGGAAAGATGGCTGGATCCCTTGAGTTACAACTTTAAAACCTGACAGAGCTTACTGTGGAATTAGTTAACCCAGTGCTTCCAATTTCGATGCAAGCCTCTGCTGTCCATACAGCATCCAGCATGTTCTTGCTGACTGACCATCTGGTTGTTCCTGGTGGGCTACAGCGGCCAGAGTGGCCTGTTGGGACAAGGCTCAGATTTACCACCTTCTCTTCTGTAAGGGCACAGGATGAATGGCCTTATACCATGGGCTTGACAAGAATTCTCTAGAATCAGACAACAGGCAAGAGAACATGCAACCAGGAAGATTTCCGTTCTGAGAACATTCTGATAAAATTTGTATAGGATACTGAAACAGATACTCCTAATTTTAAAAGACTCTTGCTGGGGGAAAAACAGGTTCTTAAAACATTATTGAAACTGAAAGCCAGTGATGTCTTTAGACAAATGCTGACTTTTCAAAACATTGGCTGAGTCAGCTTTCATGAGGGAGAAGCTCTAAAACTGAACCCTTATCATAAATGCTCTGGTCGCTAAGCGAACAGAACGGTCTCTAGCAAATACTCATGGGTGCACCAAAGTTGCATCTCCCAGGATCTAGCTATGTTTGCTATAAACATAAAATTAGGAGGTGGTGTTTTTGTTGGGTTCCCTGCTTTCAATCTTGAATGCCTCGGGACTCTGCTGAGATTTTCTCTGAACCAGAGGTGTGGGAGGGAGACAGAGTGGGACATGGTGGAGTGTCTCCAAGTTGATGAGGCTTATGGTGCCAGGCTTTGAGGGCCGGGCCCATTGAAGAGGGAAGGAGAGAGGCTGTTTAGCACCCAGGAGTGCCAGAAGCTCTAACACCAGCTGCCTGCCCTCTTCATGGCCAGAGAATACAGGTCTGTATTAACTTCCATATAAGACTTGGAACTAGATCTGGGATAAATAGCTCTGCGTGATGATGTTCAATCATCGAACTGTAACAGTTGGCTATTTTTACCCTACCTTTATCTCAGAATCTTCAGAAAGAAGCAAGTTAGAAAGCATCTAAGAGATGATAAAATTTCAGAAGGAAATATGTGGAAAGGATTAGTGAATAAAGTAAAGAGTTTCTAACCTGGATCTGTTATTGGCTGAGGAATAGCTTTCTAGTCTGATTGATTTAGGGATATTTCTGCTGCTCTATTCTTACCCCATTTATTTTTCTTATGAAGACAAATTGGTACATCTGAGGGTCACTTGCTATTTGTTTGGGGCCACTGCTTAGAAACTGTCACCATTTAAGATTTTTGTTCATCGGTTTCTGTAACCATTGTATAAACTACTAGATGCCGATCATTTGCATTTATGCTGTGTGTCCTGCTTGTATAAATTATTGGTAGATATTGATCATTTTCATTTTTGGCTTATGTTCTGCTTAAATGTGCTTTGGAACAAATTGCTCATCTGTCACCCTCATGTCTTCATGTGAGTCTTTCCCTATAACTGCCCACAAATAGACAGGATATCCTAATTTGGTATATCAGTTGGATCACATAATGTGGTGAAGAAATCATTTGTATTCAGAACAGAAGAAATACTGTATGCAAAGAAAAAACAAAAATATAAATTAAGGGAAACATACGTTTTGCTGGCTGGTTCTGATAATACACTTACACATGTAAAGAAACAGTGCACCTCAGTAAAAAGAAGTCAACCAACTAATTCAGGGAAACAAAATGTTCAAGTGAAGAACCTGAAGAAAACCGAGTTCTAAACATATAATTTTATTTGGACTTAAATGATCTCAGAATGTCAGAAATAACAGCATATAACTTCTTTTGAATGATAGGAAAACCAAGCCCCAGGAAAACCAAGATCCTTGTCTCTATAATTCCCAAGGGGAAACCATATGGAACCCCAAAGGTGTGGAAAAACCCCAGAATGGCTCCCATGCACACACATTATCATACCAGTCACACTTTCCTAGAGAGATTTTTCCTAGAATATATGTTTAAAACAATATTCTGGGGGGCCTGGCTGGTTCAGTTAGAAGAGCATGTGACTCCTGATCTCACGGTTATAAGTGCGAGCCCCACGTTGGGTCTAGAGCTTACTTAAATAAATAAAACTTTAAAAAATAATTTTCTTTACCTTTCATTAACTCAGGCTCTAGCAATGATGAAGTTACTGTTATGTCATGATGAGGGGAATAGACCAACTCAATTAGTGTTTCAAACTCGACGTCTGCTTAATTTATTTTCCATTTATTTGTAGCTCTCATATCTACCTACCTGAGGGCAAAAATGGTCTGAGAAGGGAAAATAAAATAATAATTTTTTTTTGTTTCCACTTATAATTTATGCCCCAACTGCTCCTCAGATGGGTTTGAAGTCACAGTGGTCCTGGTTCGTTGACCAGCTGGGAACTAAGTTATTGAAATAATCCTTTGAAAATTAAAAAGACTTTTTCATATTCATTTCTCCTTTTTCCTATGACTTGCTCATTTTTAGTGTTTTTCATGACATTTCAAATTTTGATCTAAATAACAGCAATAACTATCTTCAGATTCCCAAAATATTATAATCCAACAGTTATTTCATGTGACATTATGCTGGTCTCAGACGACAGAAGCCACGCATGCTACATCTAACAGGCACCCCCATTCCACCAGGCCGGGAAGCAGCACGTCTGCAAGAGGCACTAGAAATCTCTGGGAAACCAAGTGCAAGGAGAAGACCAAGAATGATGAACTTCAGTCTGTTTTTGTGATGTTGGAGGATGGACTCATTCTGAGAACACTTATAGTTGGTGGGGAAATGAAGGAATAGAAATGGCACTGTTTTAAAGGATAAATATGGGGCTTGTGGTTTTCACAGATGCTCCAAGTTTGTATCAGCTCACAAGAACTGGTAGAGATAGAAAAAAGGAAAGATACTCAAGACTGGATAGAGCAAAGTTTGATACCAAAGGCAAAAAGCCAGCTTTGAAAAGGATTCAGCAGTCATAATGGAGTAAAAAAGAAAAGAAAAGAAAAGAAAATCCTTCTTCTTTGACTTCGAAACATTCATTTTACTCCTGGGAAATTAGAAATTTCTTAGAAATGAGCTCTACAAGAACTGCGACACGGAAAAATATCTTTACCACAAATAAATCCATTGGAGACACAACTCAGTTTCTCAAGTATGTGGAGCCATTGATGCAAAATGCATTTGACTCATCGTTGGAAGGGAAGTTTTATTTAGCTGTGAAGTTGGGATGATATTTTTAGAAAGAGTAAAGTTCATGGAATTTCTAAAGCGTTGAATGCCTGTAGCAGATGACATTTTTAGGGAATGTGCAGAAGTGACCAATCTGGCCTGGGAAATTTAGCTCCTGTCCTGCCATCCCTCCAGGCTTCTGTGGCTGCAGACGGCCCAGGGCTGGATCTGGGGTGTGGTGCAGCCAGTCCTAGGGAGGATGGGGCTGCTGTGTTAATTCCCCCAAGGCAGCCACCTCCTGACTTCTTTCAGATTCTCCAGTAAGACTTGGTTCCCTGGAGAACACCATGTCAAAATTTCAGAACTTTGGAGGACTCTACTGGTCCATCACCACACCCTCCAAACTCAGCTTGAACCTGAGAAGCTGAGGCCCAGGGTTCAGGGAGCTTCCCACAGTTAGCCCAGAGCATCCCTCCCACCCCCCCAAAAATGCTCCCCTCCACACAGCTGCCTCTTGTTTTTCCTCAGTTGAAGTAACACAGAATGTCGCTAAGGGAAGGGAGTGCTCTCACTGCTTTAAGAGAAGAATACGCTTTGGGCTGGAGCTGGGTTGTGGCTGCCTGGTCGTTCTGCATCTTTCATGGCATGGATGCAAAGAAGTGTCACCCTCCCGAGGAAGAACTGGATGCAGCTGCACATCCACCTGGCTTCACCCTTCCAAGAACATGCCTGTCCTCCCAGCATTCTTGATGATTTCTGTCTGCCTCTTGACTTTCTATGACTCACGGCCCCATTGGCAGGTGTGCCCTTTACACACCACATCTTGTCCCATGTGACGGATGACCTGCAGTGTTCTCCTGAGTCCAACCACAGTAACCAGAAGGCAGACAGGACAAAACCAAAGGGGAGTCCATGTGCAGAAAATCCATCTTTTCCTCTTTAAAGAGAAAACCCTATTTCATCCTGATTCAGCAAAAACTAGTAAAGCAGAAGAGTAACTATGGATTTGAATATCTGATCTCTCTTATTGGTGTCCCACTCATGATGGGCTAACCTTTGCAGGAGTGGTTCTTGTAAGGTCTCTAAAAACCAGACCCTGAGTATACCAGCTGGCCACAATATCACGTGAAAGATTTACTTTAAAGCCATCTCTGAAAGGGCGCCTGGGTGGCTCAGTGGGTTAAAGCCTCTGCTTTCAGCCCAGGTCATGATCTCAGGGTCCTGGGATCGAGGCCCGCATCGGGCTCTCTGCTTGGCAGGGAGCCTGCTTCCCCCTCTCTCTCTCTCTCTCTGCCTGCCTCTCTGCCTCCTTGTGATCTCTCNTTAAAAAAAAAAAAAAAAAAAAAGCCATCTCTGAAAAAAAAAAAAAGCCATCTCTGAGCCAAGTGGCATGGACCTGATATTTTGGCATCATTTTTTCCCCATTTCATTATAATCATTTCCCACACTTAAAAGTATTTTTTCCGTACTATGAAGATATGAGCATATTACTGTCCTTTGAATTTGTTTAGCTATCAGGGGCTTAAATAAATATTTTGATTATGGGGAGTTGCTAAAGAATGTCTGAAAAAAAATAGGATGTTGCTTCGTCATGAGAGCTTTCAAACAAGGAAGGTAGAATGCCAAATTTCTTAGCATGAAGAATACAGTGTGTTTGCTGACATAACTCATCTAGGCCAGACCCCTGTTTCCACGTGGAATTTGGAGCTGGCCGTCATGTCAGAGCACCAGTCAAAAGCAGAAATGAGAGCCGGCCACCCATCTTTGGGAACTTGGGTTCTCAGACCGTGCACTGGGGTATATGTTTTAGAAATTCCCATCAGAATTCAGATTTTTGGGCATTCAGACAACTAGACAAAGACCTATTTCAGTTTTGTCTCGGAAATATTAACTCAGGAAAACAAAAATCATTCTCAACAACAGCCAAAGAAAAATGTTTTACTGAGTTGTGCTTCCTAATCTGCCTCCCTAGTGGAGAATTTTTTTCTTCTTTTTTATCTCTCAACCCCTGGGATAAAGCCGCATTATAGCACTCTGTTATAGCACTCCATAGAGGACTCGGCTATGTAAACAAGCAGCTTGAAACATGCGTCCAATCTATGGGACCAGCTTCTAGATTGTACCAGGACCCCACTAAGATAAAGCCACCTCAGCCCATCCTCCAGGGATCTCATCAAGAATGCACATGAAATCCCTGGAAAATCCACAATCTTGATGAGGGGTGTTATTTAAATTGATACATGCAAGAGAGTTGGCAGGTCATCCCTGAAAAAAAACTTTAACTTGTGATAAAGCAGGAAGGAATGCGGATGTTCCCAGGGCAGGGACTGTTGAGGGCTCTGGGCTTCAGACCCCTCCTCCTTTCTCACCAAGCTTTCTCTCTTGGTGGTAGGGTACACTGTCCTGACTCCAGCAGCTCCATAAATGAACAACCACCACAGGTGTATTTTAATCCTAGACCTCATCCACATTCCAGAGAGTATCTCAAACCACCTACTTGGCATTCCCACCTACATAGTCTGTTGGTTATGTCCAAATCAGCAGGCCCAACACTGCACTGATGCATCTCTCCTGCCAAACAGCTAGCTCATCATTCAGCCTTCCTGGTTTTGTTGGTGGCAATTCCACTCTTCCAATTGCTTGGGACAGAAATTTGAAGTCAACTTTGCCTTGCCCTCAGGCTGCATGTCCAAAGCATCAGGAGACCCTATTATATACCCAGATCTGACCACTTCTCACTGTCATTATGATAACAAGGGCATGAGCGATTCAAGTCTCTGACCTGAAATTAGGCAACAGCCTCGTTGCTGGTCCTTTTGCTTCCACCCATGCTTTATTATAGTCTATTCTTGACACAGCATCTGAGTCAGTTTTGAGTTCAAAATAATGGCATCTCTGAACTGGTAGCTCCCTACTTCACTCTGAGCCAAAGTTAAGTGCTGTAAGCAACACCCGTTGTTATCTTGTGCTTTTGTTATCTGTACTCTGCTAGGTCTGTTAAAGGTCACTCTGCTCCAGCCACACGTGCATCCTGGCCAAGTGTGTTCTTCCCCAAGAGCCCATCCTGCACAGCCCCACCCTTACCTCCTTCCCTTCCCACACTGCACTCATCACCCTGTGACAAAGTGGAACTGACCAGTGTGAACTTCTGTTTAATGAACACCTTCCACCACCAGAATGTCATTGCCACAAGCATGGAGATCTTTGTTTCTCTCATTTGCTAATGTATCTCAAGTCCCAATAAGAGTGCCTTGCACATAGTAGGTGCACATTTAATATTTGTTGAATGAATGCAAGTTTCTATGTGATCATGAGGGCCCTGAAGGATGCAAGGAATTCTGTCTCCATAGAGACTATGACCAGCTTAAGTGCAGAAATTCCTCACATTTCCCTTCCTTACACTCTCCTCATCCTTAAATATAGTAATGCTTTTGGGAAAAAAAAAATTTCTAATGACTAGGAATTTCTCCTCAAGTCCAAAAGCCAAGATTGGAGTTAGTAAGTATCCCTACATTCTAGTGAATGTTCTAGAACATTCCAAAGAGCTGCAGAATGTGCTACAGAGCTGCCAGAACATACCGTCTCCACCAGATTAAGCTGTAGGTGTCTTGACCTTCAACACTCTACAATCCACTACCCATTTAGCCTACGAATTCTATAAAAATGGAACCTAGAATGTATTTTGCTTGAGTTGAGGATTTTTCTTGACCTCTTGGCTCCTTAGAAGTGTTGTAGCAAATGGGTGCTCCATGACCCCAAGACAAGGCCTGGGCCCCTAGAGATTGGGGTGGCTAGAAACCCAAGCCCTGGCTGAGCCATTGTGAACAGCACAAATCTTCCCATATGGTCTCTGCATGGAATATGAGAAGAGATTCTGAGAAGTCCATGTAAACACAGGTACCCTCCTCTTTACTGAAATAGGAAGCTGGTAGGGTGAAAAGAGAGGCAACGATGGGCAGGCCATGTGTCCATGTGGCTCCTCCTTATGGACACATAGGACATTACTCAGAGCATTGCAGGGACGTTACTCAGAGATGAGTAAACAGAATGACAGCCTGTTTCCCTGATGGGTCTTCTTATACATGGCAGAGTTTTTAAAGGGAGGACATGGGTGAGTTCCCCACCATGTTTTTCTAATTCACACAAAATACTCCTGCTATTTGATATGGTTCTTTCCACTCTTAGATGATTAAAACAAATGACACAGAAAAGAGGGGTAATGCGTCTAGAAGACTGAACTTCAAAGTCAATGGGAACATGACAAATTGCTATTTGTGGATAATAGGACAACATCCTCTTTCTTTTTATCCATTTCCCCCGGGCACAGAGGTGTGATTCTTTGCAGTACAATATCACCTCCATGACACAATATGTCACTAAAAAGGATGTTTTAGCACAGATCAATCTATACTCAAGCCATTGTGTAAGTACAGTGTCCAGAAGTTTTATGCTTGAGGAAATGGGTCTTTTTCAACAAAATACTATTTCTAGGACATCTCATTGTGTGGAGTGCCCAATATAAACCCTGAGGCAAAATAAACATAGTTCAGTCACAAAAAAAATCACACATGATGAGCTGTAATTAATTAGAAGATTAACTGCATAGATGGGGCCATATTTGCTTTAATTTTATGGTTTCATAGATAAATGCTATGTCCAGAATAGCTCCAAATGCCTAAAAGAATATGAGAATAGCTATTCTCTTCCTATGACATTTTTGAAGAGAAAATGGAGAAACAATTAATGTTAAAAATAATAACCTTATTGGATTCACCCAATTGAATTATTAGATGAAAGCTTGTTTTGAGTTGATTTTAATGATTTTCCCATCATTCTCCATCCACAAGAGACTAACCTTTTGACTCTGTCCCCAACTTAGAGAAGAATGTTCCAGGGAAAGGAAACGTTGCTGCACTTGTTTCATTTATGTTCTGCTAACAGTTGGCATGGTCTTCTCAAGTGTGTAGAGCTGGGTAGTTCTGGGTAGGACTCTTGTCCAGCGTTAGTGCCTGTTGTGGGCTTCTCATCATCTTTACTAATACCAGCCTCTGTCATTTACTATCTGTATGGCCTTGGGTCTCAGTTTCCTCATTAGTTAGATGAAAGAGGTCAGTTAGATCATCTCTGAGATGTAGAATCACTAAGATGCGCAAAGATGCTAGTGATGGACAAAAATCCCCCAGCATCATGAAATTGTAACAAAAAATTACAATATTCATTGTGGGATGTATTTCTTCTTTTGTTCCACTTGGCAACCAATTACTTAACCGATGCTTTGTGCATTTTTTTCAATGACTCAAACATTGTATAATTTTTAAAAAATTTTTTCATCTATGTAAAGGTACCTGCTGGAATTGCGCTATGTGTAACCTAAGTGGCCACCCCAGAGGTCCTGCAGCCTTTCTGGGTCAACTTAGGTCCTGGTCAGCTCTGTCCACTCCCACCATCTTTGTGCATTTCTTATAAAATCAGTGACGCACAGATCCTTTGGCATTTTTTTAAATTTACTTGACAGAGAGAGAGAGAGATCACAAGTAGGCAGAGAGACAGGCAGAGAGAGGAGGAAGCAGGCTCCCTAATGATCAGGGAGCCCAATGCAGACATTGATCCCAGGACCTTGGGATCATGACCTGAGCTGAAGGCAGAGGCTTTATTTAACCCACTGAGCCGCCCAGGCACCCGATCCTTCGGCATTTAATATGACAATCAATCCTTTGGAATGTTAACCTTAATTTTATGCAGCTACTGGTGTTGTATATGTTTTTATGTTCTATATTCCATCTTCCAATGTAGGCTGCGAGATGAGGTGGGGTGTTATTATTTCATGGGTAGCATTTACCTCAAGGCTCAGAAGAACTCAGGTGTTGATTGAATGGATGGAAAGTGGTAGACTCAGAAACCTGAATGTAAGGTGTGCCAACAATGGTAGAGATTGCCAACAAAGGTGAGCCTTTTGGTGGCAGAAACCTGTTTGGGGCTCTGCATTGATTTACTATGGCAAATTTTCCAGGATTCAGGGTCTGTTTTTCAGCCATATTGACCCCCAAATTTATCAAGAATGATGACTTACACAGCACATTAAAGAGGTCTAGCTTCAAATACATCTCAGAAAGAGAAACACAATCAGGTGAGCTGGAAGGACATGTTAGGAAATGCAGGTTACTGCTACATTGATTGAGAGCCATGTATTACGTCAGGGTTTTTGTATAAATGCTTTCTGCAAGAGTTTTACACAAGATAATACTGAAGGTAAGAGATCTGTTAAAGGTATATCTCCAACAGCAAAGCTCAGGCTTTCTCAATTACTCTTTGCTAGATCTTTTATCAAAACCATCAGGAGAAAATGAAGGTAGAAATAGTACTTATGAGGGTATAATATGGCTGAGGTATTTTCATAGGCATTATTTCTCTCAATACTATAGGAAAGTAGGATTTCTCCATTGTGGAAATGAGATAACCCTCTCAAAATGACACAGTTAGTAAGTGGGTTAATACGGATTAACGAATGCAGAATTGTCAGAGTTTCAGATATAGTCAAAGTGGGCCAACCAAAGATCATTAACAGAAATAATGCAGTCATGATATCAACTTAAAAGGGAAATAGCAACTGGTAATGAGAAACACCTATTAACTTCTGTAAAGGAAAATAATACCCACTCTTGAGATAAGATAGAATATCTCAAAAAAGGTAAATTCTAAAACAAGCCCACCGAAATATGTATTTTGTGTCTGCTTCAGCAGACACAGTGGAGCTGGAGAGAGTCTAAAGTGAATCTCTTTAGCCTGTGCCCAGCCTGAAACTACATTCCCAGCTTTTACCTGGACACTAGCTAGGAAACAGAGAAACTGTGTGGGGGCCAGCCCTGGCATTTATGACATTGATGAAACAAATCACATTAGACAAACTTGATGTCTTTTCCTGATGGAATTACAAAATTCTAGAAATAGTTGATGTTACCTATGTTTATTTTAGCAAAATACTGGATATCATATTTTCATGACCTCTTCCTTCAAGAAGAAATTCATAATGGTTTGGAAACGATCACTGTCATCTATGTTTTGAAGGTAGCTATGGTGTCATAAATAAAGGGGAATAATGAATAATCCAATGGAACTCAGTCTTTCCCAAGTGGTGAAAAACAATGAAGATGAAAGAGTTGGACTCTAGAATGCCTGGCGCATGGGGAAAGACGGAGGATGAGAAGGCACAGGTGGTTTGGAACAATGATTTCAAACATAACCAAAATCAGACAAACTCTAAAAATAATCTTAAAAGACAGAGTCAGAGATAATTCACTGAATGAGTCTAAATCCAAAGGTTCCAGAAGGTGTCTGCCAGATTAGAAGCACATTGAAAATGCATGAGCTTAGCAGGTTGCTGGATTCTAATTCTTGACCATGAGCCCTGCTTCCTCCAGCTAGAGAGTCTCCCCAGTGAGTGTCAGGTGGGTGCTCACTACAGCGTTGCTGGCACTGGACATCTGTCTACAGAGCTGTTGCTCTCACCTGGCGTACCTCCAACCTCTCCAACCTAGCCTGGTCTCTAGGACCCAGTTGACCATAATATCGTTGTAAACAAGTTTTCTGTTTAAATGTTTTTACCACTACTTTTATTTCTTCCCCTCCATTCAATACTACTTTTCTCTTTTACTAGAAAAAAAAGTTGTATTGGAAGAATTCTATCCTTATATCTAAAAAATAGAAATAATTGCCCTTGAGTTTCAGTGATTTCTTAGAAAGTAGATCAAACAAGAAGAAACATGTGAATAAAAGTACCTCTGTGTGTGTGTGTGTGTGTGTGTGTGTGTGTGTGTGTGTGTGTTTAAATGTGTCAAGAATTTTTATCAGGTAAAAGTTTTTCAAATAATTCACTTATAAAAATATCTTTTCTGTGTGTGTGTGCTTTGAATATGCTCCCAATATAGGGTTCTCCAGAGAAACACAGCCTAGATAGATATTGATTGATTGATTGATTATGAGACATTGGTTCTTGTGATCATGGAGGCTAAGCTAGAGCCCCAGGAGAGTCAGTGATATAATTCAGTCTGGACTCTGAAGCCCCAAGAACCAGGGAAAGCCAATGGTGTAACTCCTAGTCTGAAGGCAGGAGATGAGATGAGATGTTCCAACTCATTTGTGAGGCAGGAAAAAGGGACAAGATCCTCCTTCCTCTGGGTTTTGTTTTCTTCAGACCTTCAGTGGATTGGATTGTACCCACCCCCCATCCCCAATATGGCAAAGGTCATCTACTTTGTTGGGGTCTCTGACTCAAATGCTCATCTCACCTGAAAACACCCTCACAGACACATCCAGAAGTAGTGTTTAATCTGAGCAGTTTGTGGCAGGTCAAATTACCACATAAAATTAATTATTATAGCTACTTATCTGAACATCTCTGTCTTCATCCTTTGAAATGGATGGCAAAAGATGTAACATCCAAAGACCAACCAACCCTTCCTTCCAGATATATTAAAGTAGAGGACAGAGTCACACACATCTGAATCTGGAAGAATTCTCAGGATCACAGGCTAAGTAATGATAGAATTTTCTCTACTGTGCCATTGCTTTTGGTAAAATGCAGCAAATGTGTTGTCTTAGACTCTGATGTCAAGGTAGACCTTGTATAAATGACTACATATTCAATGGGACACTGGATAAGCTGACACCATGGCTTACAGGGGACAAAAGTCTCTATCTCTCTTGTAAGAGTCCAGAGGCAGGCAGGCTCAAGGGCTTGTGAACAGCTCTGTTCCTTGAGGTCACCCAAGGACCCAGGTACCTTCTCTCTTTTTAGCTCACATCCTCTGGGATGATTGTTTCTGGTCTGCAGAGATGAAGCTGACCCCAGTCCATGAGATGAGAGAAACAAAGGAGTCCACTGGAAACTGCCCATGGGTCTGAGATCACTCTCCTCTTTCTGGAAAGTAGTCACGAGCCCATACCTAGCTATACCTTCTAAACTCCCAAGGAAGGGGGAGGCAGAGTCAGCTATTACAAGGAAAAGGGGGGAAAGTGTGGTGAAGTGACAATTAGAGCCTTTTCCACCTTCACCACCCACATGCCAAAGCCCAGTAACAGAAGATTACAATGACGCAGAAGGGACCAGACAGAAATGGGGATGACATGATCACTCGAAATAATTTCATGCTTTGTTTTTGGATAAAATATAGGAAACTTATTGAAAGAAGAAGACAGCAGAAGAATGGGCATCCACACCCCAGATCCCTCTCTCTCAATGTTGGTGAAATGTGTCGCTTGATTTCCAGCTGAAGACACCATCAGCTACTTGTCAATACCCATGAAACACACACCACGCCCTCCCACTAGTTTCCCTTCCTCCCAGCTTCTCCTGCACAGGCCCTACTCCCCATCTCAACACCCCCACCCACGGAGGCAATAAGAGGCTGTGAGTATCCTCACAACCCCTGTCCCCTCTCCCACCCCCCAGCCCCTTGTGAGATCTCATGCCTGCTCACCACCTTCACAGACAGGACCATGAACATGCCCATGAAGACTAAGGCTACTAATTTTTCATCCTTTGTTAAAAAATGCTTTTCATCTTAATGCCTCTGTACTTGCTGCTCGCATTTGAAGTCCTCCCTTGTTAAGGACCTCATGGTGGAGGTTTCCCTAATGGAGGAAAGCACAACAGAGCTTTAGTTGTCTCCATCCCACACCTCATGGCTTGTCAGTTCCTTTTTAGAGCATCATACAATGCACAAACAGCTGTTGTTGGAGAGCTTTTTACTTTAAGCTCCTACAGTAAAGAAGGAATAACGGTGGATCGCTGTGAGGTGCCCCAACCGGCAAAATGAGTAGCTTTCAGAAATAATCACTCCTGGTGGGGTTCCAAACAATATGTATGTATATTTAGGGTCAGAAATCAGTCAAGAACATTCCAGTAAGACAGACTTAACATAATGATTTTGGTCCTAGAAGTTGCTCCCCAGGCCTTTCATCTCAATTAGCTACTGCACCAGCCCAGGCAGACAACAAAAGCTCCTTTCACAGGGCCAGGTCTAAGGGCAGAAGATAAATTGGTAATTGGATGCCTTTCTGGGGCAGAGGTCTCACTGGCAGAGAATGGGGAGCCCGTTGGTGGCTAGCTGATCCACGGACAAGAACTCCGCATTGTCTAAGCTCCATTGCTCTGTTTCATTATACATGCTCAGTAGTCAAAATGCATTTTGATCTTCCCCTCTTGCTCTTTATAGAGCACTTTGTTCCTCCCCTCCTGAAATCTCATTAATATTTACTCTTGGGAAAGTGGGGAATGTGAGCATATTTTAATTGTGGGTGAGTCAGATCCTTGTGTCCCTTTTCAAGAATCTTCTCTCCTGAAAAGTCATCCCATCTGGTGGAGTCGAGGCTCCAGCGCCGGGTTGGCAAACTTCTGTCTATCCAGAAGTTAGTAGCAAGGGATTTTTCTAAGTAGTAATGGTGACTATAAAGAGCATTATTCAATGGTTGTATTAGGACAAAATGAGACATGGTGACCTGCAGTGGTTCTGTAATAATACTGAACCAGCTGGAAAGACATGGCTAGGCAGGGGTGGATTCTAAGAGTGATAAAGATACATCAAGAGGAAAGATTGAGAACTAGTTTGACCACAAGAGTGCCATGTTCAAGGTCAATGCCAAGAACTTGCGTTTCCTTTCCCTCAAAGAGCTTCGTGGTAGATCCAAAGCTCTCGGTTCGGTCCTGCCCGTGTCCGTGGACAAGAACTGAATTGACAAAGCTGTGAGGATGGTCAGATCTCCATGGGACCATGTCCTGTGACTATCAGGGACTTGCTAGGCCAGTGGCCTGCCAAGGAACAGTCATCTGTTTCTAGTTTTGTGTTTGCTTTTAAACTGGCAAAGTGTCTCAGAACAAGAGCACCTTGAACTGTTGTTGCAAAGCGGATTGTGGATTATTTGCTCAATTTGTAGACAGGTGTAGCAGAAGTCTTGGTGACTGATGTAGGACGTCTTTTACCTTAGCTTTTAAATGTACCTTTCCCTAGGGTTTCCCACTATGTTGAGCAGCAGGAAAGAGTGCCTTTGTTTCATTAAATTTTTTAAAGTTCAGTGAGATCATAAAATTTCAATCAGTTTAAATACAGTCTCTAAATCCATTTTGGGCAAAGCCAAACAACCTTAAGTTCATTGGTGGCTAACAATTGCTTATAATGCTACCTTGGCTTACAGGAGCTGTCCCCAGCCCCTACCCAGCTCCCAGCTTTTGCCTTGGTAAACTTTTGATTAGGCAGGAATCCCTTCAGTGGGACCTTGTCCATGTCCATGGATAGACCTCCCTCTTTGCCCTCGCTTGCTCTTCCCACAGGCTTCCTTCCCCCGAGCAACCTCAAACTCTAGGCACTGCTCTTAACACATCTCATCATGCATCAAGTGTGCCTGTCTGTGTCCTCCGAATGTCTGTGGCTTATTCATCCTTATGCTCGTGCACAGCTGTGTAGGGGACGCGCCATGTGCCTGAGGAAATACGTGAGCTGTCCCAAGGCTCTGTGCATGCAACATGCTAGTTATTTGGCCAAAGAGGCTGTGAATGAAGGAACCCCCCTGTGACGGTGTGTAAACTCGAGTCTGCAGCTCACAGTCTGGGAATCACTGATCAGAATGGGTCAATAACACATGAATTCCTGTCGTCCCCATAAAGCTGAGCTGGTTCTGGGGAAATCTGCTGGTTACCGAAAATCAAGCCTCCAGATACGGACACGGAGCAAGAGCTCTGCTGAGTCTTTAACGAGCTGCCCTCCCTCAACCCGAAAATGCCAGCATAGAATTCAGAAACCCTACAGATTTCTTTACATTAGAAAACTGGTATGTTGCAGAGCAGTCTGGGAGCCACCATATAAGGGAGATTTTAGGCCAAAAATGCAGGTCTAAAAAAAAAAACACAAAAAAAACTAAAAAAACCAAAAATGCAGGTCTAGCAATCTAGTGACAGGAAAGCACTGTGTGGATTATTGTATTTAATCTTTGCAACAACCCTCTGACACAGGTATTACTTTAACAACTACTTTACATCTGGGAACGCTAAGACTGAGGGGCCGAGTAGCTTCACCTTTCATGATGGGGCTGGAAAGCCCTGGGGTTTATCCTTCTGCAAAACCCACCTGTACTGATAGGGAAAGCACCCAGTCCTGGGAAAGCTTCCAGCATTGGCACCTGGGTGCTCCTAAGGCCTCATGGCGGGTGTCCCCAGGAGGCATTCTCACTCAGCTGCAGCTCCAGACCCCTGCACCACCTGCTCTTTCTGACCGACCTCGTCGGCCACCGGTGTCCTCAATGTGGTGGGAAGGTGACTGGTCTGGAAACGGCCAGCCAGCCAGCCTCGACCCAGTGCCTCAGCAGCAAGCCCATGATCTGAGCATGACTGTGTCTCCTCATCTGGCCCCTCACACAGGAGACCAGCCCAGAACTATACCCAGCCTCCTTTTAAGAGCTAACACTCTCCTTTTTTGGTCTTCCTGAGCAATTAACAATAATGATTGAATTGGTTTTGCTTTTTCTTCTTGTTTTATGGGATCTTGATTTTTGAAAAAATATCAAAAATCAAAAATGAAACAGAAACCCAAAGTTGACGATGCTGAGTATTGACCAGAAGACTCTCGTCGATGTCTTGCTCTCATGGCCTGTGACATGGGACGTGCACAGCACGCCTTCCTGCAGAGATGCGGGACAGAAAAATAGGTGGTCTCCTCTGGCTCCTCATAAGCATCCAGGCTGGAAGAATGACCTTGAGATGCAGACAGTGCTGGTCATTTCCCAGGGAACTTCCTGAAGGATTTCCACAGCTGAGGCTTTTTACATCCCTTTCCCCTGTAGCTTCCACTGAAGGAGCCATGTCACACTTGGGATTTTTCCATCATTAAATGAGAAGCTGTGGCCTTTTTACCTGCAATGCTCCTTCTCGGGGGCCTCCTGCACTGATGGTGGCATTATCACCATCATTCCCCAAACTGCCTATTACTTAAGAGATGTCTTAGGCTCTGAGGTGTCTGCACTGTTTTTCTTTCTTGCCTTTTCAAATTTAAATCCCACTGATTTCTTCTACCTTTTCACACACAGGAGCATGTTTTCTATGATTCTGTGTCAGGCTGCATGAAGATACACTCTGGTCCTCAGATCTGGATACGACGAGGCAGCATTTCAGGTCATGGCAGGTGTAGACCCATTGCATGGGGTTTGTCCCAGAGCAGAATATGAATAGGATCCGTATCCATCATTGCTTATCCCAAGCGGATTAGGCCAGCGAGGTGGGGCCACCATAGCCTCTTGCACTGATCACTTTGGGGTTAGACACCTGTGTTGGCTCCCTCCAATGTTCCCCTTCCTTGACTCTTGGCTCCCAGACTTGGGCTGAGGGACGCGTAGGCCCCAGCAGCTCAGCACTGACCTACAAGTGCTTTCCGTTCCCTGTCAGCGTCCAGTAAGAATGTAGTGGCCATCACCCTCTTCGACAGCCTGGTTAATGTCTCAGTTGGTCAGAAAGTCATTTATAAAGAGGGACAGTTCCTTGCATAATGGTTACCCCGTGGCAGAGCTGTTTTACAGAAGAATGGGGACCATAAGAACAGCCGCATGTCCCACCAGTTTTAAATGTCACTGAGGATCCTGCTTCAACAACACTGCCTTGTTTTGCCTATTACTTATGTCTCAGAAGCAAAGTGGGCTAAAACAACAGCAGTGTGTCCATCCTGCAGTTCTGGAAGTCAGAGGAGGAAAGGAGTCTCATGGGGATAAAATCAAGATATCAGTGAGGTGCCTTCTTTTCTAGAGGCTCCAGGGGAGAATCTGATTCCTTTCTCTTCCAGCTTCTAGAAGTCACCTGCATGGTTGGGCTCATGGTCCCTTCCACCTGCAAAGCCAGCAGAAATGCCAGGCTGATTTCCTCTTCTGCCGGCATCTCTCTTGTTTCTTCCACTTCTAACCCCCCTCTTCCAGTTGTAAGGATCCTTGTAATGACATCAGGCTCACCAAGACAATCAAGGATAATCTCCCTATCTTGAGATCTTTGTCTTAATCATGACTATATAGTTCCTTTTGCCATGCAGAGTAATGTCTTCACAAGTTCTGGGGTCAAGATATGGACATCCTTGTGGGAACTTTGTTTTTCAGCCTGCCAGAGTCCATCCTCTGTTTGAGACAGGGAAACCCAAGGGATCTTATGAGCGAAAAAGCTCTTTTTCTCCTTTGCTCCTTTTCCTGCTTGTCTTCTTGCTAGGACCTGCACTCCCACCTCCCTTTACACATGTCTGGTAATGCAAATAGTGTATGTCCTCCTTGTAAGGGACAAAGGGTGAATATTTCTCTAAAGTCGATGATATCTGGGGGAGGACCAGGTGAGGATGAGTGGGCGGAGCCATGATGTGAGCATTCCAGACCCCTGGAGCTAGATGTCTTGGCTCACTCCAAAGAATAACACGTGGTCCCTCGTCGTTGTTCTAACCCATTCCTGGATGCCTAAGAGAACACATACATCAGCCCACCATCCTCGGTAAAGACCCCCAGACCCTCAACCAAAACAAGACTTTCTCCTTTCCTCTTTGAGTCTCCTAGTTGATCCATCTGTATCTGCTCTCTCTCTCCATCCTCAATAAACTTTGTTTTCACCTCTTGCTGGCTCACGGTTGATTTCCATCCTATGTAAAGCCAAGGACCTTCCCAGCTGTTCCTGCAGGACCCCCTCTGGGTCCTCAGGCCAGCCTGTCAGCATCATGTCCCCCAAGGGTTCATGTCTCCCACATGCAGAATATATCCCTGTCCCAAGGCCCCTAAAGGCAGCCCCACATTATATTTTCATCTCTCGGTCTAACAGTCCTAAATCTCCTCATCTAAATCAGGTCTGAGTGAGGCTCTCGGTACAATCCACCCTGAGCCAAAGTTCCTCTCCCTGTGAGCCCCTGAAACTCAAGAAACAGGTTATCTGCTTCTGAAATAAAATGTTGAAACAGCACGGAAGAATAGTTAAAGACATTCACATTCAAAAAAGTGCACAAGAAGGCAAAAAGGAGCCCCACCAATCACAACCAATTCCAAAATCCAACCGGGCACATTCCATTGGGAATCAAAGTAGAGAACAATCCTTCCACTGGGATGGTTCAAAGCCATCCTTCCAAGAAACAATGAAGCAGCACCACATAACAGCTCTGTTAGGGTCAAGTCCAGTTTACCCGAGTCCAAACTGGGGACACTAGCAGGTCAGCTGTGGGGCAAAACCCCATGGGTAGCGTGGAGAGAATTCTATGAAGGGCTCAGGCTAGAAAGGCTGAAGTCTTCAAGTTCTACCCCCTTGAGATCCGGAGCCAGGTAGGGTGACATTTCCTCCAAAACAAAGACAAATATTTATATAAAAATTAGTATTTCAGAGTTTGATACTTCCCTAAAGGTGAAAAAAAAGTCTTCTTCCAGACATCAGAGAATACATTATACTCACCTAAAAGAAAATTAAGCTTCTGCATGTTCTGAGTTAATAGTTCAGCCAAGTAAGTCACATTTCTTAGCTTTATACTGATTTCAAATATTGGGCCTCATGTAAGTCATGAGAGAAGAATATTAGTCTCCCATCTGTATCCAAAAAACAGATGCAGAAACAGGAGAAATATGCATGGGGACCAAACTGGAGATATAATTTATAATATAATCTGCTATTTTAATCACTGAAAAATCACTTTTGTTGGTGCCCAAGGAACCTGAAAACTTGAGGAAGGATTTTCGTTTTTAAGGGAGTGGACTCTATCAGCTAGAAGCTAGAAGCTGAACTAGCTATACTCAGAAGACTGTGTCTCTAAGGGTCCACGTTGCACCTCTATGATTCTGTACATCCATCCTGGAACATACTTCTGCAAGCCTTCAGTCACCACGTAATCAAGGGAGAACATGGGAGAAACCACAGGCACGCTAGACTCCTTGTCACATTTGGTATATGAGGGGCAAAGGGAAGGGGACGGTGCCATTAATGTATTCTCACAGATGTTGACGGGCAAAGTGCTCAAATACATATCAAGAATTTTTTTTTATTACAATCTCAGGATATGATACAATCAATAGAGGGGATTTTAAAGATTAGTCCAACCAACTAATTTCACAGATGAGAAAACAGGAGCTGAGAGAAATCATAAAGTTTAGATAGCCATTGGTGGCAAGACCAGCACCAGAATTCAGTCCCTAGGCCGCCCTGCCCATCTCTTCTCTGTCTGTGTATAGAATGGAAAAACCATACATCCCAGTGACCTTGTCCGTATGGTACAGTGGTTTGAATCTAATGGATTGCCATGTCATGCTTTCTAAAAACTCCTAGAAACACACACATGTTCACATAAACACATCTTGATGGTCTCCACACGTTGCCACATTCTCTGTGGCAACAGAGAATTCTCTGTGGTTAGCCCTGGGTGGAACCAGATGCCTCTCAGACCTTCTCCCCACCCAGGAAGACCCCTCCATCTGGAGTGGGACCGGAGCTTGGAGATGGGTGGACTGGTCTACTCACCATGGAACCCCTTCTGCCCCAGGACCGCCGAGCCTCTGCCTACATCAGGCTGTAAGCTTCCCATCACAGGCAGACTGCAGGATGATGTGCACCATTGTGATTTCCCACACGAGCCAGGACTGAACATGCCTTATGATAATATTTCAGCTACATTTTCTGGATTGTGCCAAGTACTTCATAAACATGACCTCATACAGTCCTCATGGCTGTCTACGTGGGTGTCCCCATTGTGCTTTATTAGGCATAGAGAGGGGAAGTGATTTGCTCAGAAGAATTCATCTCGCAAATGACTGACCCTGGATCTCACAGGGAGGATGCGGGAAGGAATCAGAAAAGCTTATCTAACCTGCACATTGTCAGAGTCAAACAAGACCCATGGATGTTCCTCCTATTAGCATAACAAAGCAGCAAACAAGACAAGATCGTCCCTGAAGATCAGGTGCTTGAATTCTCTTATGAATCCCTGGTGTCCAGAGATAGTGCACACACATGTGCCTACCTCACAAAATTGCTCTAAGGACTCCGAGGAGAGATGTAGAGCCAAATGATCGCTCAGGTGCCTGAGGCTAAATACTATGTAACCAACTCTCATCTTCAAACCTCTCGCTGCTGGGAAAGATAACTGACCCCCACATTCAGGATATAATTCTTCAGCAACCCTCCACCACTTGCACAAATCCCCTTAGTGAACTATGCGTGCTCCTCCATCCCCTTCGGAGAAGGAAGAAATGGCACGTTCCTTCTCCCAAGTGGGCTGGTTGCACGTATCCACAGCAGCAAGAATTTGGAGAAGAGTGACCTAGAGCCCAAAGTAGCTTGCTGGCAGGATTTGCCTACCTCAGTGATCCAGCCAGGACTGGTAAAACAGAGTCACACAGATCCTAAATGCCATTTCAAAGCCAACCAGGGGCAGAATAAGCCCTGATTTGTGCTTATGATAATGACATCTAAAAATCTAAAAATTATAGAGTTGCTGGCATAGATATGGGCCTATTATATAATAATTGCATCCAACTTCGTGTAAACATAAAAGAAAGTCACCATGTTGTGGATGGTCAAAAGAAAAGTTTTCCTTAAAAGAATGGAGAAAATGAGACTTCATTTCAGACAAAAAGAGCTTCAAAGGCTATCAGGAAATTCATGGAATTTTAAAACGAGAATCTCACTCAAAGAATTCTCTAAATTCCCTAAACTTAAAAGCATTATTTTTCTTCAGACATCTAATTGAGATTACATACAAAACCCTACAATAAAACCTCCCACCAAGAAATAAGAGCAGATCGTTTGCACTATAGATGTTGTGTGCTTGCTTCACTTAAATACAATTATTGACCTTCTCTCCATGGTCAGGATGCCAGCATTCCATGGCAACCATGAAGGAAAGGTCACAATAATATTTTTCCAAGGCAATTTTTGGCCCTGAAGGGGGATTCGATATTATGTTTAGAGGCTGTGTCAACTGAGAAACTGTGGGCCATGATCAGATTTCTTCTTGAACATATTTTTTCTTTCTCTCTAGTCACAAATGGCTTGCAACTAAGTAGTTTAGAGATCCTGTACAATGCATTTGGCTGTCATGTATGCCTCAACTTGCCCAGAGTAAAGATGTGATGGAAGGGGAGTCTCTCGGTCTTTGATGGGTTGAGTTCCACTAATCTCAGAGGCAGTACATGAAGAGATTTTTAAAGCTTCCTTTCTGTGATCAGCAAAACCTGTTTCACTCTCAAGTCAGCCTGCTTGGCCAGAGAGTTAGCCCATTTCTGCACTGTAAGTAGGGAGTAGATACACTCACTCCCAGCACTACCAGGAGGATTACCAACGGGAGCAATTCGGAAAATACCCGCTGCAGTGCCTGAACTAGAATAAGCCATCAACAAGCCTAGCCATTCTTACTATTGGTACACATTTACCTTTTGCACATTTATTACATATTTATCTCTGTAGTTTTCGTGTGTTACATCTTTAGGAAGTGTAAGCAGATAGTAGCATTTTAAAATATAAAATGTGAATATGTTATTTTAACAATTTCCCTTGGCTCATATAGCTTAAAATAGATACTATTATAGAAATTAATTATATATAATTAATATAAATAATTATATATAGATATTACTTAGATATTAATTATAGATATTATTTCATGGGTTTTAAAGTTGAATGGAATTTATATTACCAAGTTTTTATGTATCGTAGGAAAGATCAATGGTAGTATGCCTTTGGTATGCATATACCTAATATGTATATTTACACGTACATATATATATATTCATTAAGGCATTTCAGAGATCTTGGCAGATACACTGATGTTGGATTCTTCAGCATTATTGGTTCTGAAAAACAAATATATGACATCAACAAAACCACAGCAAGGAAAGATATCTTAGCAAATTTGGGGCTTACAATAAACTGTCTTTTGGCAGCTAAAGTCATGTCACTCACAGTGGTTGAACTCAAGAATCTGTGAATTCGACAGCTATTTCAATGCCTTCTACATCGAGGATTCCCCTTAAATCAATATCCCATTTTCTCTGTGAAATCTACTCAGAAAAAGCAGGACATGGAATCAGCTTCTCTGTCTAATGGTACCCCATATCATATACTCAGTTACGATGGATCTGAGGACGGTCAGAGCAGAACCTCTGGCTTCTAGGATTTCTCTGGAGGCGGAGGGAAGAGGAGTCTACTTCTATTTGACAACTAAATAAGAATTTTCATAAAACATTTTCTTTTAAAAAATCCACACTATCAACTATATATCAAAGATTGATTGCAGGGGGAAGGGCAAAGGGAGAGGGAGAGAGAGAATCTCAAGCAGAGTCCCCGCTGAGCATGGAGCCCACCGTGGGACTTGATCGCAGGACCCTGAGATCACGACCTGTACTGAAATCAAGAGTTGGATGATTAATCGACTGAGCCACCCGGGCGCCCCTTAAATTTTTTTAAAAAGAAAAAATGTTTGAGGAGACCAAGTAATTCTTTTTTTAAAAATCCATAATCTGTTTCTATAATATCCTATTTAACTTGAATTCTCAGAAACATATTATTAGAAACCTGTGCATTCATAAAAATATGCACAGTCATGCCATTTAAATCTTTACCAAACAGTCCTTGCATATGCAATGAGAATTATTTACTCCTTACAAAGGGCCAAAGTCGCAACACCTTAAGGATTTGGCCAAATTAATTCTTTCGTCTTCAATTGCTTCTCGACTGCATACAAGAAAAAAATAGATATTAACAAAAGCCAAAGGAAAACCTTATTTTCTGAGTGATCTGACATATCAGAAGAAATACTGGCTTCTAAAAAATACATGTATTTTTAAAAATGGATTGTTTACAATTCTCAAGCATAGAACAACTATACAACATGTACCTATGCATTCAGCCTGTTATTGGAGCCGAGCATTACCTTTTCAGGAGGTTTACCTTGCCAGCTAGCCAACACTCTTTCGTTTTATCATTCAAGGCCTAGCCCAGATTTCTGACATCATGTGACAGTGTTGCTATGGGAACGGTGGCTTTGTGTGTCCCTAAGGGAACAAAGGGTGATTTCCATGTGAGGATTTCAGAGCAGGCCCGGTCCCCTGTTGGTAAATGGTTGTGGTCACCAGCATATTAAATATTATCGGCAAAATTCCCTCCATCCTTTACAAGTCCTCTTTCCAGCAAATCCTTATTTCAATGCATTGGTATTACAACCCTGGGACCCAAAAACGAGGTTTTTGCAGGGTTGGCAAGGCTCACCAGTCAAAGGCAGGTAGCTGGACTTTGAATCCTGGCTTTTGTCTTTGGAATCCCAAGTCACAGCCGTTCTGTGAGATTTCAAATTCTACTCTAACTTTTTTTTTTTAATCTCAGTACTCTACCCATATGACTAATTTTAAAGTACATTAAGAGTCAGTTAATCAGATAGTCTTCCAGCTCTCTCAACTCCTGCCTACAGCCATTTGGCTAAATTCCTTTACTTGATTTATATGTATAGAAAACCTTAGTGAAAAACCCAGAAAAGTTCAAAATCTCTATTAAAAAAAATCCTGATTGAAGTGTTTCAAGTGACTGAAGTTGTAGTATTACATCAAATAAGTTCTCCCAAGTAGCTGTATAGTTGTTTACAAATATAATGTATTTATTCTCCATATTCTTTTTCCTTGTTCATTCTATTCTTTCTTTTTTTTTCAGATCTATTTATTTATTTGAGAGAGAGAGAGGGAGGGGGAAAGGGGCAAAGAGAGAGAGAATCTCAAGCATACTCCCCACTGAGCATGGAGCCTGACATGGGACTTGATCCCACGATCCCTAGCCCATGATCTGAGTCAAAATCAAAAGCCAGAAGCTCGCTCAACAAACTGAGCCATCCAGGTGCCCCTACTTGTTCATCCTTAAACTATTTTAACTTGTTTTCCTTACAACATTCATGCTGTAAAGTATATGGATCATGAAGTATATAGTAGTCATCCTATCCATGGGGGTTATGTTCCAATCCCCCCAGTGGAGACCCGGAATCAAGTAACAAACCCTACCTAGACTATGGTTTTCCTTATGCATATACACCTATGATACATTTTAACTTCTGCATTAGGGACTGTAAGAGAAGAAAATAGCAATAGTAGAAGAGTTCTAACCATACCTTGTAATAAAAGTTATATGAATGTGGTCTGTCCTCACCCATCTTCTAATGATGGGAGGTGAACAAACACGTGAGGAGGTAAAGTGAGGTGAACATCGAAGGGGCTATGACGTAGGATGAGGCTTCCGCTGAGCTGACCATCCATCAGAAGAAAGATCACTGGCTTCTGCACCGAAATTGACCGCCTCAGTGGTCAATCTTGGAAAGCAAGACCAAGGAGAAGGGGGACCACTGTATAGTCCATCACTTTTGTTTGACAGGTGCATGTGCTCATACATCCATCATCAGATCAAATTCTAGAACATCATCAACACCCAGAACCTTTGAATCATAGTCTTTCAAAAGGTAACCGCTGTTCTGACAGCTACCTTTATGAATTTATGTCACCAGTTTGTAGTTTATGTAAATGGAACATACACTATCACACAGTATGTACTGTTGTGGGTCTAACTGCAGTTAGTCAGACAGGGGTGCATACATACTTTGTTCTGCCTGAATTCCACTGCATGAATATATCCCAAATCATTCAGCATTACACTGGAAACATTTGAGCTGTTTCCAGTTTGGGGCTATTGTGACAAAGCCACAGTAAACTTTCTCATAAGTATCTTTTTGTGGATATCTGTACTCTTTCCTCTTGGCTAACACTGTTAAATTCACTTATTCTACTAGTTTATTTGTATATTCTAAAGAATCTTCTATGTACACATTCATGCTGTCTATGCAAAATGATAGTTTTATTTTTTTATTTCCAATTTCTTTTGCTTGACTATTGCTCTGGACAGGGATCCTGGTCTATCACTGAATGGAAATTGTTACAGTGGGCTCCCATTCTGCAACAGAAATCATTCAAGATTTGATTAACAATTATATTTTCTGTAGGTTGTTTTTTGTGGTTACCCTTTATTGTATAAAGGAAATCTCCCCCTCCATTCATATTTACTGCAGGTTTTATCATGGATGGATGCTGAAAATAACCAGGGCTTCCTTAGCATTCTACTGATAAACTCATGTGATTTTCCTTCTTTAATACGTTAATATGATAAACTACATCGTTCAAATTGTCACTGTTAAATCAAACCTGCCTCCATAGAATAAGCCCAACGTGGTTGTGATTCATTATTCTTTTTATACGCCATTGGTTTGACGGTTTAATACTCCGCCTACAGTGTTGTGTTTGTTGATGAAGACAGTTTGCTTGCACTTTTCCTGTCCTATAGAGGGCCTGTTAGCTGTGGTGGTAAAGTCATTCTGGCCACACAGAAAGTCAACAGGTGCTTCTCATATTCCCTTTTCTGGTTCAGTTTGTGTAAAATTATTATGAGTTCTTCCTTACGTATTTTTAGCAATTTGATGCTGTTAGTCCTCTAGGATCTGAGTTTTCTTACTGGGCACCTTTTAAATTCTAGACTCCATTCCATTCATAGAAATAAGATGATGAAGATCACGTATTTCTTCTTATTTTCATTCCTTTGTTCATGTCATCTTAAATCTCAAATTTCTTTGCACGACACTGTTGCAGATACTTTCCATTTCCCACTGCCCAGCACCTGTGACTAGGTTACCTTCCATGACAGAAGGAACTTTCCAGATACAAGGATCTTGAGATGGAGAGAGTATCCTGGATTCTCTGAGTGGGCTCAGTGCAATCAGAAGCATCCTTTAAGTGAGAGAGAGTGGCTGGAGGTTTTGTGTCAGAGGGGAGCAGAGGCCAGAGAGCTGTGAGCCTGAAAGCAGGACACAGCCCCAGGTAGTGTGGGCGCCTCTGAGAGCTGGAGAAGACAAGGACACTGCTGCTCCCGAGAGCCCCAGGAGGAATACCTGCCTGCCTTCACCTTGATCCTAGCCCCACAGTACCCATTTCCGTCTTCTGACCACCTGGACTAGAAGATCATACGTTTGTGTTGTTTTCCCAGCGACAGGATAGTGAGACAGCCTTGCCATTATTTGTGATGTTGTTAGAATCTAAAGGCATGCCTCATCTTTCCTTCCTCGATATTATACATTTGTGCTTTTATCCTTTTTTTTTTCTTTGATCAGTTTTGCTAAGTTTGGCCTATTTTATCAGTTGATGCAAAGAACCAGGTTTTGGATTTATTGATTTTCTCTCTTGTCTACTTTATATGTATTTGATAACTGCTTTCATTTCTATTATTCCCTCACTTGTAATCTGTCTGGCTTTACTTGGATTTTCTGTTCCTTTTTTTTTTAAAGATTTTATTTACTTATTTATTTGAGAGAGAGAGAGAGAGAGAGAACAAGTGGGGAGAGGAGGAGGAGAAGGAGACTCCCTGCTGAGCAAGGAGCCCAGTGTGGGGCTGGGATCATGACCAGAGACAAAGGCAGATGCTTCATCTATGGAGCCACTCAGGTGTCCCTCTTTTCCTGTCTTCTAAAATAGGTTACTTACGTCTTTAATTTTCAGCCCAGTTATACATCCAAAGAAACATACAAATACCAAAAGATAGGTGTGAGAATGTGTATAGTAGTCTTGGTGCAATCGTTCAAACGGGAAATAACTTAAATTCCCACTGGTCACCTTATACATCAAACTAAGGAGTTTGGAGGCACCTGGGTGGCATATTCAGTTAAGTGTCCAACTCTTGATCTCAGGGTCACGAGATGGAGCCCCTCACTGGGCGTGGAGTTCGTTTGAGAGTCTCTCTCCCTCCCCCTCTTCATCCCCCACCCTGCTCACACACACTCTCTCTCAAAAAAAAAAAATTAAATTAAAAATAAACTAAGCAGTTAGACTTTTATCTTGAAAGATGGGGGGGGAGGGGGGTAGGTAGGCCACTGACTGGTTTCCAGCACATGACTGACATCATCAGCAGGTGTTTCTAAAAGATCTTCTCTGGCACAGTTTGGAGATGCATTGGAGAGGGCCAGATCGTGTGAATCTGAGCCAAGTGGAAGGCTGTTTAATAACCTAGGAGACTGATACACTGGCAGAGGGAGTGACAAGGATGGACAGGTACACATGCTAATTATTAATGTTAATATTAGTGAGATGAACTCTGTGACCCATGGTTGAATAAGGAGAGGTGATGGCCATAGCTGGGGGGTGTTTCTGAGGCTAGGACGTCTGTCCTGTCCATCTACCTCCAATTTCTCCCACTTCTCCACATCACCACACACCCTTGACAGCTTTCTGAACCTTCTCCCTGGGTGACGAGTGGATGACAAGGTCCAAGGACTTGCTTCTGCTTCCCCACTCCCGTCCTCTGTCTCTTCAGTGTCTTCTTCTCAAGCTTAGCTCCAGACATTTCAGGGATAACTCCAGGCCCTTTCTGTTTCTCTGTCCATACTCTGTTCCGAAGGGCATCCATCTTCATGAGTTTAGGTACCACATATGTGCTAATGTCTCAGAAATACTTATGTCTAATCCAACTCTGTTCCTTCAACTGCAGACTCTCCCCCCAACCTCCCCCTACCACACACACATATACCACCTCCAACCAAATGTCCTAAAACCCCTGCATGCCCTATGCAGACAGGGATCATTAACCAGTCCCAGTCCCATATCTACCCATCCCTTTTCTTTCCCAGCCATCTTTAGCTCAGAAACTTGAATTATTATATACCCAGTTATTAAAACCAAACCTGGGTTCGTTTTCTCTCATTTTAGTCCTTTGTTTTAAGGCTTCATATCACACCAAAAGGGGATAAAAAGCACTCTTTGCCAAGGTCTGCAGAACCTTTTTAGGGTCTGAGCATACGCATTCCCCTGTTAGAACCCACACCATGCACTCTCCATGTCTCAGTGACCTCCAGACAGGGACACCGTGGGCCTGTCTCTGCTCCCGGGGGAGACATATCCCCTCCTGGCTGGGGCTTTGCTGGGTGCACCCCCTCTGCTGCAAGAGGTCCTCCCTTACTCCTCATCCACGAGGACCCTCCCTGCCCTTCTCTCCAGGAATGCCCTTCTCCTCTGCTCTTTCTCCTTCATCCCTGCACCAAGGTCACGTTACTCCCCATTCTCACTACAGGTTGTAATTACACTTGCATTTTCTCTTTCTTTTCATTTTCTTTGTCTTCACCCAGAGTAGGACGGGGTTGATGGATTGGGGGGGAGGGTGTTCAGAATGGTCTTGAATAAGTTTAGAGATAATGCCAAGGATGGTTATTTCTGGGTTATGGCTGCAGAAGTTTTTGTATTCCTCATTGCACTTTACTACATAAACCAAGTTTAACTGTATTTATCACGTATTACTTTTGTAATCAGAAAAACAAACCCAACAATATAAAAGACACAAAAGACATATTTATGATGTGGAAACTCATTTTTGAATGCTGGTGCTCAGAGGGTCTTAATCTTGACTAATTGGAAAGCCCCAGGTACCCAGAATAATTTACAACACAGCATTTAGTTAGTTTTACTACCAGCTTTTGTAACATTAAGAGACTGCTTCTAGACACCTTGTATGTCTAAAGTTGGAGGGAGGCCCACCACTTTTAGCTTCTTTTTAATCTTGGGTCTAAATCAAGGGTTTTCACTTCTAATAGTCATTCTGTCCTTTTTTTCCCCTCATATCTCCTTGATTTTCAGAAAAGGATTTTTTTTAATCTGTGCCACAAGTTTTCAAATTGATTAAAGGGCAAGTGGGGAACGCTTGGGTGGCTCAGTCGGTTGAGCGTCTGCCTTCGGCTCAGGTCATGATCCCAGGGTTCTGGGATCAAGTCCCACATCGGGCTCCTTGCTCAGTGGGGAGCCTGCTTCTCTCTCTGCCTCTGCCTGCCACTCTGCCTGCTTGCACACTCTCTCTGACAAATAAATAAAATCTTTTAAAAAAAAAAAAGGGCAAGTGGTTGGATATAGTTGCCTTTCTGCCTGGAGGGTGTAAGGTTTTTTAGGCAGACTCCCCAATGACTTCCCAAAATAGCAAGGAGTCAATGTGGTTAAAAATGTTTTTAGTCTAAACAGAATTTATTTATGCGGATTCCTAAGTGAGTCACATCTATACTGTTATTTTATTCTAGTGCAATTGGCAATCTATTTAAGAGCTGTTCTTTTGACAGCTATGTGATCTATCCAGACGAAACATGTCTCAGGCTTGTAAGAGCCCTCGTCACAATACCTCACACATATTGGACACTGACTTAGTGGCAAGGATGAGTTCACCTGTACAAGCAAGGTATCGCTGTTCTCATCTCACAGGTAAGGACATTGAGACCCAAGGGTTAAATCAATCCTCCGTGGCTCAGGGTCTGTATTTTGAACTGGCTGGCTGTCCTTTCTCTTCTCACGACTCTATGGGCCTCTCTTCCATTTTTCTCCATTTCCCCCACTCTCCCCATCAGTGTCCCTTGGGCTTTGCCCCTAACATAGGAAAGAAATAAAAATAAGGCCAAACCAGTGTGGTGACTCATTTATAAGCCAAGCATAATTTGACTTCAATATTGCACAGCACATAAAGCTAATTTTGAGACAGATTACTTTTTCCCCTGTGGAATAGCATGATAAAGTCACTTTCTGGAGGAAATAGAGCTGCTCTAAAATAGACAAGAAACCACTTTCCCCATTCTGATTGCCCATTTGGAACTTTGCAAGGCTGCATGAAGAACCACGGTACAACAACTCTCCCTTTTACCACTTCCTCCACCTGGAAATGCCACATGAGTCAGAATCATGAGTGTGGTTTCATCCACAGCCTTCTTTCTCATGGCTTGAAATCTGCTTTTACTGGAAAACACCCCAATAAATCCCAAACTTAAATACTTACAATATATTTTTATTTAGCAACACAGAACATGATGGTCATCACCCATTCAAAGCAGAGAGAGAACAACCCGGTCTGGTGGGATGCGCCAGTTGGAATTCACAAATTCTCTTTTCTGTTCATGTACTTTATACAAGAAACGAGATAATTCACACTTGACACAGTTGCTTACAAAGGTCTCAGCAGAGCAGTGCAGGGGGGCAAAGCCCCAGGATTGTGGGAAACACTGAACCATGGGTCACCCAGCTGAATGATTTGATGATTATGATTCATAGAAAAGCCACAGCACATACTCTGACTCCTTGAAAACAGGGTATGACCCAGGTCTAGTGTTAACAGGAACAGGGATGATGATGTTCCACCCACTATGTTATCCTCCATGCTTTGAGATATGAATGGGATTCTCAAAAATTCTGAGCTTCGGAATAAATTATTTCATGATGCAGAGAATTTGCAGTAGGACCTTGTATAATTATCTCTTCCATGATGGAAGTGTTCTGGAAGGCGATTCATCCCTAGGAGAGGAAATGGACATTTGGACTGACCAGAAAGATTAACCTCCTCATATACACAAACAGGGAGCTGAAATCTATAATATGTAGAATCTAATCTAATCTACAGATACAAATATCTATAATGTATAATAACAGGCTTGGAGAAGCTGGGTTCAAGGGTGGAGGCAAGTCACTTAGCTTCTCCATGCTTTAATTCACTCATGTGAAAATGAAGATAATGATACCTGTTCTGACACCATCATTGTTATGAGACCGAATGATATGTGTTATCTGAAAGCACTTTGAAAATTCTAAACCACAACTGGCTGTAAGATACTATTTACCTCCACTGCAGTAACTTCCATTCATGGAATTAAAAACAAAATAGTTTTTCCAAAAGAAATTAATTGAACAATTAGTCCTTGAGATCTACTAATGTAGAGGTTATTTGTATTCTCTTCCCAAGTGGAAATTCCTTGAACTTTATTTGTACCGAGTTTGTTTGTATTATGTTTCTAGAAACAACATTATGTTTTCAAGTCAACAGGAATACAATCTGGCTATAACAAAATAATTGTGTTTCCAGGAAAGCTGATACATACTGTTAAAGATTCTTTTATAAACTGTTGTTCCAGTGAGAAAGGCAGGGTTTAGAAATTAGACTGTATCAGACCTACAACTGCAAAGTTGCTTGTGTCAGAGGACCTTCTGGGAACCAGCTGATTTAGTCATTAGTCAATGCACACATTCCAGCCTGAGCATCACTGAGCAAATCGCACGTTTCATCACATCTCTTCCTTGCTTGTGAGGAGTGACCTTTTCTTTTCTCTCACCACCAGTGCACTCATTCATGGGGTGCTTTTTAGGTATCCTAAATATATTGTCTCTCACTGTAGTGATGTGTAATGCACAAAGCTTCTCAGTGTGTCTATATCACGGGACTATAACAATTGGGAAGAACCAATCTCTGGCTTCCAGTGCAAATTTCCTTCCCAGAATAATGCACCTCTTTATGTCCAATTAAAATAATCAAATCCCTTGCAGTAGAATTAATGGCTGTGTTACTTTTATTCCAATTTTTTAAAATATAAAATTACACTCCTGAAAGTGGATTTCTAAGTTAGACTGAATAATAATAATAGTAATGATGATAATAACAGCAGCTCCTATGTATAGAAGATTCAGTGCAGCATTTCAGAATCGTTTCAATGTCATGCTGCCATGCTTGTTAGCAAGAGTATCCGAGGCCATCTCTCCACGGTGGTGCCCTCCAGCCTTCCTTTCTTGGGCTGCTGAGTGGTAGCCATTAATCAGGGATCAAAATAGTAATATGAACATCTTTCATTTTTGAGTGCTTGAGTACAGGCCAAACTTGCTAAATGCTTTGTATGTAGTTATCTTAATCTGCACAATAAAAACTGATAGGTTTTATAGACAAGGAAACTGAGCTTAAGAGGCATTAGGTGACTTCTTCTGAATAGTATAGCTAGAAATTTGTCAAATCATAATTCAAGGTCTGAACTCTTCACCATGGCTTCATGTGATGAGAACAGAAGAGTCATGGTAAGTAATTTTGTGTGCCCCAGCAAAGCAGAATTTTCTATGTCTATGAAACATAGACCACCTTATAAAGTAAGGTACAAATTACAGTGCCAACAAGAACCCCACCAGGTACAGGGCCACCTTCAGTACGTCATCATAATCTGCCTCCACGGAAGATGTAGGGATTGGTACAGCAGTTCGAGCTACTGCAACTCAGAAAACCTGCATCTTCTTTTATCAGAAGGAAAGTTAGGGGAATAGGAACAGTGTCCAGACCGATCTGGGGTTGTGGAAACTATTTTCCAGCCCTTTGATTTTTCATTTGGTCCTGATTTGAAAGGACTTCTGGATGCACCGAAGTGCTCCCAGCTTCCCCTGGCTCCTGGAATCTGGATTGGAGAGACAAAGCTCTTCTCTTGGCCACAGCCAGGAAGAGATGGAACATAGTCAACTGCTCTAAAACCAACACTGAATTGGGCTAGATTAAATAACTGTGGAGCAGATAAATTCATTTGGTTAATAGGGGTCTGCCTGGTAACTAATTTATCCTCAAAAGCTCATTGGGAAACCTCATGGCTTAAAAGTTGATCATGATGGAGATTAATTTGAGACATTTCAATGCCCACATGAGCAATTGCTGTTGACACTTTAAAAACGTTCCAAACTAATTCATCATAGCCATACTCCTGGAAATATTTGTGGGTCATAAACTCCGTGCCCTGATTTATCATAGTGCAGAGTTCTTTACACATAACATCTCATTTAGTTTCTATAATGCCTAAAAATGTAGATATTCATATTATCCCCAATCCATTGATGTAGAAGTTAAAGCTTAGATACCTCACTTCCCTAAGGGTAAAGAAAAGATTCTGAACAAGGTGGCTGAACTTCAGGATTCTATCTTCACATTCTATAATGTAGAATTTGGGGCTCGAATTGTTCATTCATTTGCATGTTATGGGGTATACCAACCCCTGATTATCTTTCAAGATAAATGTTTGTGCTGTCTGCAGTGGTCTGATGCTCCCCTCTACATAAAAGTGAGAGGTGGCTCTCTGTTTAAGTTGGAGCCTTCGATTGGTCCCTAAGTTCCATGAGGGAATATCAGTGATGTCTCCTGTTTACATGCTTATACAACATTGCTGACACTATGACCTTAGAGTATTCTTTCAAATGACTTCAAAGTCTAATATTGAGAAGTAATATTTCTGGAGGATGGCCCCAAAGATACACAGTTCATACATTCTTCCTCTCTAGACTTTTTTAAAAAAAGATTTTATTTATTTGTTTGTCAGAGAGAGAGAAAGTGAGCACAAGTAGGGGGTGGCAGGCAGAGGAAGAAACAGGCTCCCCACTGAGCAGGAAGCCTGATGCAGGACTCAATCCCAGGACCCTGGGATCATGATCTGAGCCAAAGACAGATGCTTAATCAATTGAGACACTCTGGCATCCCTCTTCTTGTCTAGACTTAATCACTAGACAAAAAACAGACCAACTTTGGACTGTGAACTTAGGCTTTATCCATTTGGCCCTGACAAACCCAGTTGCCTGGCTATTGTTGATATGGTGCTCTCATAGTCCATCAAGGGATGCTCTAAGAAATCTCATGTCCAGGTTGATTGCTGGTATGCCCTACAAGAGGGTTTTTACCTCATCACTCAGGATTTTCCTTATAAATACCTAGGGGAAATTTACACATTGATACCTGAGTGCCTGGGGAAAAGGAAAAGGCAACAAAACGGTTTCTTCAGAAACTTAAGATTTTTTTATGGATTATTTGAAGATAGTATGAATTATCTAAATGCTTAATTTCCCCACCTTTTCCTCTGGCCACTTGGCAGCAACTTATATTCGGTCATGAAATTGAATGTGTGGCACTACTTTCTGTGTGCTTATTGCCCTTCTAATCTCTTCTTCCAGTTCTACCTTGATTTTCCATTTTTCTTGGTTTTCTACCAAAAAATCGACTTCAGAGTTTCCTGATGGCCTCACAAATTTACCTCTGGTATTTCAAGCTGCCTCTGTCATAATCACAATGGAATCCTAATCAACCACCAGCAGTGACTCACTGCAATGTTCTGGTCACTGATCCTCTCAGTCTAGGATTGGCTACATCCTTGGCTGGCTTGGTGCAAATGAAAATGTGGAGTTGGTAGGGGACAAGGAATCAAGTTCTCCTTCTCCAGACGTTGCTACCCCAACCCACAGAGGGTGCCAGATGGTGTACGGGGGGGATGACCCCAAATCTGGAGATGGACCCTCCAGGGGACAGGGTCAACCTGTGTGACTCTCCTGGCCCCATGCCCATGAAGCTGGCCGTCATCCAGCCCCTCCCAATTCTCCCAGGCTAATTCTCATTCTTGCTCCTCTTGTCCAACCTGCCCTGGAATTCAAGGCAAAATATTTCAGCCCCACAGTGTTTAAGTCAGACAGTGCGCCTGCTGCCCTCCCATGACCAGCTGAGGGATACCCACTGATTTCTAGCTGTCCAAGGCAGGAGAAAATCAAATCCCTTTCACCTTCTCGCACCTTGCCCTTTCTGTCCAATTTACCAGAACTTGAGACAAGAGGTGTCACTGGCATTTCTGCACAAACTTTCAGCATCCTGAGATTGTAACAAAAAAGTTGGCCACGTGCTTGATATCTCCTCCCCTATCTTGGTTCAATTTCCTCATACTGAATGAGTTTTACCCTTTTCAGATTGAAGGTTATGGGTTTTTTGATGAAGAAAAGGAAAGTGAAATAGGAGGTGAACAGCTTCCCTTTCTGTCATCTATTCCCTGTCAGTCATCTGTTAATACCATGCCATATGCCTGGAGCATAACTTCCATCCTTTTTCCTACTCCAAACACTGCTAATAAAGCTGCATCTGTGTTTCTTAAGAACACCGGTGACCCCAAACCCGCTGTGGGAGCCAGCACTCCCTCACCGTGCACAGAACACTCCATCTTTGCTCTGACTGTGACTCTTGGCCTCAGGCTGGCTTCTCACCTCCCGGTCCGTGGCCAGTGCTGTGTCAGAGTTTGTTGGGAAGCCCTCTGAGTCCTTGCAGATTACTCCCATTGTCCCCACCTGTCTTCATCAAAATCTTCTGTGATCACATTGCTCAACTGTCTTCCAGTTCAACTCACCCCCCCACATGCAGACCCGGGAGGCTGTGCAGCTCAGACGTGGGAGTGGCTGCTGTGGACTGAATGTGTCCCCTCAAAATTCCTATGTTGAAACCTAACCCCTAGTGCGATGGGAGGTCATCAGGTCATGAGGGTGAAGCCCTTGGGGTGGAATTAGTCCCCTTGTAGGAGGGCCCAGAGAGCTTCCTCACCCCTTCCACCATGTGAGGACACAGTGAAAAGCCCGGTCCCACCGTACACCTCATCTGCTGTACCTTACTCTTGAATTTCCAGCCTCCCGTCTTGGCTCCCAGTTCTGCCACCCACCGGCCGCATGACGCTTAAAAGTCATTTAACTTCTCCATGCCTGATGTTTCATCTTTAATTTGGTGCTAATAAGAACACCTACCTCATAGACTTATTTATGGTGAGAATCAAGTAAGCAAATAAGAAAAATTCTTATATAGTGCCTGGTACAGGATATGCACTAGGTGGATGCTGGCTACTATCATTATCTATGAAGGGCACACGCCCTTCCCCACAGGCCACACCAGGCCTTACTGTCTCACCCCTGACAGATTTACATATTTCCTGACTGGTCCTGGAGGTGCCTGGGCTTCTGATGGCTTCCTCACGTTTCCGTTGAGTATCCCAGCCTGTCACCCTGAGTTCTGCCAGGATGACATTTCCACCTTCGCAGAACAGCACTGTCGACATTTGATCCCATCAATTTTCCATCACACCCACACTTCAGGAGGGAAGCAGGCTCCACCTGGGGTCTCGTGGGAATGCACACGGGGGTGGAGAGCATGCAGGTGGGGTGGGGCTGGTGTCCCTCTCTCTGGCAATCTCCCTTTCTGCAACCTGCAGCAGCTGCTCTGATAAAGATGTCCGGGTAGAGCCCAGAAGGTTCCATCATGGCAGGAGGCAAACCTGGGTAAGTGGAGAGCCAGTGACACGGCAGACACCGCCCTCCACTCTTTCTCTCAGGGCTGCGGGTCCTGGTGGATGCATTTCCATCCACTTCTTTTCATTGTGGTTCTTGCTGTCAGTCCACTGCAAAGCCCTCTTTGTCCAACACCTCACACTTCACACCTGGTAGTCGATCTGTTTAAATATACATGTTTTTTCCCTTTCTAACGAATTTAGGATAAACTGGGTCAGCCCAGGAACTTGGGTGTCACAAAGAACTAGCTCTGAGAGCTAACACAGGAGGTAATGCCTTCAGCTTCAATGCAAAGAGTCAGAACAAGATAAAGAGAATGATCCTTAACCTCCAACCTGCAGCTCTTCTCCTAAATCCTACACAACACCAGAATCCGCCTGGGAAAGCCACTGTTGCCATGGAAACGGGACCCCTGGGTGCCTTTCAGCTGCCACATCCTTTCTGGGCCAGGGATTTTTCAACTGACAGTGTTAGCTTGGCACCTGTCTTGGTCCCAGACAGCGGGGGTTTGGTTTTGCTTTGCTTTATTGCATTCTTTCCCCCATTTTCCTTTCTTTTTCCTCTTTTATGGAAACTACAGGGACCTTAGTTTAAATATATACTTAATGAGAATTGCACACAACACACACTCCCCACCTTCATAAATACACTGTGGGCAGACAGTACAATCCCGAGAAGGTATAAAATAGCATGCAACATGCTCACGGATTTAATGGTTCAAGGGACAGTTTCCAACCTGCCCCCATGGCTGCTTGCTGGAACCTCTTTCTCATAGGTGGGTAGGACTTTGAGGCCGCTGATGCTGCGAAGGTTCCTAGAGTGGTCCAGTTACAGAGACACCTGCAATCAATTATTTCAGCTGAAAAAAAAGGGGGGTCTGTGCTTCATTCAACTGCGGTAAGACGGTGTAGCAGGAAACTGCTCGCAAGTGGTCAGTGGCTAAGTGTGGGGCGCACTGTGAGAGTCAAGCAAGAGAACACCTCTAACTCCTCCCACACCCATACGTCCCCCAGCTTAAATGGTTCTTCTTAAAGACTTTATGTTTTCAAGCAGTTTAAGGTTCACGGAGAAATCAAAGGGAGGGTACAGAGATTTCCCATACACCCCTGCTTCCATGGACATCCAGTTTCCCCCACTGTCAACGTCCCCACCAGATGGCACATTTATTACCACCCATGGGCCAACATTGACCATTAACATCACTCCAAGGCCATGGTTTACACTGGGGTTCCCTCTTGGTGTTGTGCATTTTATGGGTTTGAGCAAATGTGTAATAACATGTGTATCTACCATTATAGTATCACGCAGAGTGTTTTCACTGACCTGAAAATCCTCTGTGCTCCTCCATACATCCCTCCCTCCCCCCAGAACCTGGCAACCATTGATCCCTTTACTGTCTCCATAGTTGTGCCTTTTCTGGACTGTCATTTTTTAGTAGGAATCATGCAGTATGGAACCTTTTCAGACCGGTTTCTTCCATTTAGTAATAGTGCAGTTAAGATTTTTTTCATGTCCTTCCAGGACCTGATAGCTCATTTCTTCCTTTCTCTCTCCCTCTTTCTTTCTTTCTTTCTTTCTTTCTTTCTTTCTTTCTTTCTTTCTTTCTTTCTTTCTTTCTTTCTTTCTTTCTTTCTTTCTTTCTTTCTTCCTTCCTTCCTTCCTTCCTTCCTTCCTTTTTCTTTTTCTTTTCTTTCTTTCTTCTTTCTTCTTTCTTTCTTTCTTTCTTTCTTTCTTTCTTTCTTTCTTTCTTTCTTCTTTCTTTCTTTCTCTCTCTCCCTCTCTTTCTTTCTTTCCTTCTTTTTTTCTGTTTTCTGTTTATTTGTTTGTTTTTTAATATCCTTAGTGGCATATGCCCTGTTCTGCTAGTCTTCTGTTTGTTCTCAGGGAGAGTTGCTCCAAACCTAGTTGTGAATTTTGGTGAATCTGTGGGAGGAGGTGAGCTGGGGATCTTCCTACTCCACCATGTTGATCCCACTGATGGTTCATTTCATTGTAGCACTGAATAATATTCTATTATCTATTTATCTACTCACCTACTGAAGGACATCTTGGTTGCTCCCATATTTTGACAATTATGGATAAATTTACTATAAACTTCCTTGTGCAGATTTCTGCGTAGATGTAAGTTTTCAACTCCTTTGAGTAAATACCAAGGAGCAGTACTGCTAGATATTATGGCAAAGATATATCTAGTTTTGTAAGAAATTGTCAGAAACTGTCAAACCATGTTTTGTAGTGGCTGCACCATTTTGCATTCCCACCAGCAGTGAGCAGGAGTCCCTGTTGCTCCCTGGATCATTGTTATTTACATGTTTATTTTTGACATCTGTCCATTCCTTTTCCTCAAGCAAAATACACCTGAAAGGAACTAATTTGATCAAAATCATCCAAAGAGCCCCCAAATCTTAAGCTCATTGTCATATCATATGAGGAGCGCAGTCAGGAAATCCCAGTCACCTAGGAAGGATAAACATATTTCTTGCCAAGAAATAAAAATATAAGGCAAATCTTGAACATGGGTGTGGCTTGGCACTTTAATCAGATAAGAACCAAATTTATGACTTACAATATCTGTGTTTGTAACATTCTCAAACAGAGACTTGGTTTCGATAAATCAGAGCATCTCCAACAGTAAGGCATCATTTGTGTTGACCAGAAAACTCTATTAAATACCATCCCAAGAGAAATATGACTTAAAATAGCTTATTGGAAACAATATTTTTTTAAGGGTAGGATTTGAAAATTTTCCAATCTTTGGTTGGACAACTATCCATTGAAGTCCAATATTATTGTGCTAATAATCCAACATTAGCACAATGAGGCACTATGATTGAACACAGCATCAGAATATCACAGACATTTCCCTCCTAAATCTATTTTATAGTGACAGCTATCATGATGCTATCTGTGTCTAACCCACCCTCTTAAAGCAAAGACCTCCAAACTGGGAGGGTGGGCCTATCACTGTCACGACAGGACCCTGACTTTGCTTTAGCTTAGTGAAAACATGACCAGACTCTCCTGGGTTCCAGCATAATTGACAGCTGCAGTTCTACCAATTAAAATCCTCAGAACGGAGACTAAGTGGGAATGAACAAATGCAAATGAGTTGATAAAAGCATGAGGGCCACGCTCTGTAAGTAAACAGAGTAGCAATCTTTTCTTGGCTACATTTAGATAACGTTAGGCCAGAATTTAAAATCAAGCTCAATCCTAATAGGAATATGCATGTGACATTCTTAAGTGTCTCAAATTTGGCCACAAGTCAAAGGGTTCAAAAAAAGTGGGAGATCAGGGTGTCCTGACTCCTGAGCTTTGGGGTTTCCAGTAGAGGAGACCCCATCCTTCCACACGCCTCTTCTAATCTGTGTGATGAGGGCATAACCCCCATGTGCTGCTTGTGGCCTTTGTCATGTGAACATAGACCAAGCACATGGATAGACTCACCAGAGAGGTGGTTGTGATGACATTGTGCTCAGCAGGTGGTTTCTGATCTTACCTTTTGGGGAGGGGGTGGTGGCAAAAGTGCCATTTATTCAAAGATTAAAGTAAAATAGGTGTGGAAAAGTATAGAAATAAATTGGGCCAATGGTTGGAATAAGAGGAATGTACAGTGGGGATGTATAAAAATGCTTCCCAGGTTCCAACATGGTCAGGTGCTTCCAGAATATCTGGACAATGAATAGGAGGCCCTGCCCCGAGGTCACCCACCAGGGAGATATCCCAGAGAAGCAAGGTCCCTGCCCCACAGAGGGGAGGAAGCTTAGACCCAAGTCCTTGACATGCTCTGGCTATGCTTCTGCAGAGGGCAAGATCATCTGTGCTAGAAACATTGCCCACCCAGTGCTGCTAATTGTCACAATACCCTCCAATGTGAGCAAACAAGAACCTTTAGTCAACAACCCCAAAATCTCTGTCACGAGGGGCTGTGGAAGTATGAACTGTCTTTTCAGAGCTCATTGTTTTTCTTTCTCATTTAACTAAGTAAAATTACAAACTATTTTAAGGAATAGAGTACAACAATTTTTCTTAATGCATGCTCTTTTGAGGGCAGAGGGAGAGAGAAACCCTTTTCTTCTCATTAGTTTGTCTGTCTTAAACCCTTCTGATATTCCTCATGTTCTTCCTAATTTCAGAGGGACAGAGTGTTTATTTCCTTTATGCAATTCTACAGAAGACATACCCAGGAAGGAAATCATATCTCAACTAACAGTTGGACCAAGGTTTTAAGAGTGGTTGAATGGGGGCAACTGGGTG
Organism: Ailurus styani; assembly: GCA_002007465.1. NCBI lineage: Eukaryota > Metazoa > Chordata > Mammalia > Carnivora > Ailuridae > Ailurus > Ailurus styani. Next base: position 147,667 of record LNAC01000617.1, read on the forward strand.
GGTTGGTCGGTTAAGCATCTTCTTTTGGCTCAGGTCCTAGGATCAAGTCCTGCATCAGGCTCCCTGCTCAGTGGGAAGTCTGCCTCTCCCTCTCCCTCTGCTGCTCCCCCTGCTTCTGCTCTCTCTCTGTGTCAAATGAATAAATAAAATCTTAAAAGAAGAAAGAGAGTGGTTGAATGGAATAAAAGTGAGGCCCTGTGGGGGGGCATGCACAGAGAGGCGCTGTACCTCAGCACTTTCTCTAGGGAAATAATTCCACCTTTTCCTTTGTGTTAGCAGTGATTCACTTTAGGGTCCTACATACCTATTTCTGCTTCTATCCTGGGCCTCTGACAGAATGCAGGCAGTTCAGAAAATATTGAAGTATGAAATGACAATCTTAACACCCTCTTTGTACACACATTCTCCCATTGCCTGTGGGTGTAAACACTTTTCTATTTAAATCATGTTCACAGCTGTCTCACCTCGAGCATCCTCTAAATTAGCCCTTGGTATTTTACCAAATAGCATTTACAAGGACCAAGTGTAGCCCAAAAAGCAGAAGGGAAGGGAAACTGCCTAGTGGATGGTGGGAATATCAGTCTGGGAACAAAGCTGGTGGCAGTGCAGGTAGAACCACAGAAATCCCAGGAATAGGAAATCACAGATTCTTCAGCATAAAATAAACTTGTGAGAAACTAATTGCCACAGATTTCATAATGCCCGAAATAAAACTTGGGGAAGATATCATGAGCATACTGTATTGCATAAAATCGTCACATTTGTAATACAATACTCAAAATATGCACCGGAGGTTTGGAGCTTGTCTTCAGTGTTCAGTCTTTTAGATCACTTCAGACAGCTAGCCATGTTTGCAGAATCACAGGGACTGAGTGTTGAGGGGAAGAGAAGAAACACGACAGACAGGGCTCCTCCTAGGAGAATGTGCGTCCCAGAAGATGGAGCAGGAGGCTCTGCTTCCTCAGGCACAGACTGGAGGGTGTGGGGGTTGGCCAAGAGATCCCCTGGCTGGGGGCAGGGACCTAGACCTTCCACCCCCCAGCCTCTCTGGGATGGACAGGAGAGGCTGCTATTTACAACCATCACAAATGACTGTTTATGACTCAGGAGTTTGAAGGGGCCCGTGCAAAGATGACATTCCATCGGCTTGATCACCGAAAATGCTGGGGTGGAAAAGCCTTAATTACTAGCTGCTCTCAGAGCCACGGCAGCATCCCCGCTGGGATTATTTGCATAAATTCTTGGCCTGGGGCGATTCCTGAAAACAGCAATCGCCTCACTCTCATCTTCAGGGAGTGAAGAAGTCTCCCTAACTTCTCCCTATGTTTGGATTTTGCTTTTACTCACCAACCTCTGTATCTTCATAAAAACAAGCATGTGGTGTTGTTTCTCTGACATCCGATGTATGACATCTCCAAGAGTCAAGAGCACCCATGGAGTGTATGATGATCCAGGGAACTTTAAGCCACAGGGTATCCATTACATATTGACAGTGCAGAAAGCTGGGTTGGAACTCACTTTATTACAAAGCAGAAAGTGGAAAAAACCAGAGCTGGTGGCGGGGGGCGGGGGTGAACCTCAAACAGCCTGAGGTTTGGAGCCAGAGAATCTGGAACTGGTATCTGAGCTGTATGCTGTGAGGCTCCGAGGAAAGAATGACTTGATATCAATGGCAATAGGGTATCGGTGTAGATTAAATAAAGACAATAGAGCATGGGGAAGGAGGGACTGAGAAAAACAAGGACTCAGAGAGCTAGATGGAACTGTCCAGTGGTCCCAACAGAGAAAGTAGAAGGAAGGCAGAACTTGTCCACGAAGCACAGCCCAACACGGTTCATTCGGCCCCTCTGGAGTCACTTGTGTCACACACTTGAAGAGGTTGTGTGTCGGACAGAGCAGCCCAGGGAAAAGACAGGCTCTCAGGAAGAGCTGCATCCAGGGGCTTGGCGGGGAGGATCTCCCCTTCACCTACAGAACTCTTATCAAGGAGGCCATCCCCGGATGAGACCCTCATAGGCAGGGACTTCTCCAGTCTGTCGCTGGGTCTGAAGCATCCTGTGGATGTCTCTCCTCTGGATAAGGGACCCGCTGCACAGGCATGGCGATGGCATGCGTCTTTATTACAGCTCCCTGTTGCAAACCCTGCATGTAAACACATGAGTACACATACACAGAGCATTTAAGCTGACTTTTTTGTGCAAACCCCCACTCAGAAGACCACTTATTCTTCACCTTCATTTGATTTCTAATATTCATTTGACTTCTACTATTATTTGCTTGAAACTCAACTTGCCTCTTAATTTCCAAGCTCTTAAGCAAGGAATATCTAGCTCACCCATCATAAATGACCCATGAAAGCTTCCGAGCTTCTGGATTAACCTCCCATCTCCAGACCCTTGGCCACGGGAAACTCTTAGATGACCTTAGTGGATCTACAAGTTAATGTACATATAAATTTGCTCTACAAATATGCCACAATTAAGGAAAGCACATGACTATTTCTTGAGTGAGTGCTGACTCAGTTGTTCATCCAATCAAAGACAGGAAAGCAACATGCATTGTGCCTATTTCCCTTGGTAATAATATGTGATCGATTCACAAGTGTATCCCTAAAATCATTAAGTCAGTGCATTAGGCTTCAAGGCAAAGTAAGCCCTGGAAAATTCCTTCCCGCTCTTGACTGTAGCATATAATGAATGATCTCAGACTCCTCACTGTAATATTTTAAGAAGATTTCTCTTCTATCAGTTTTGTTTTTCTGATCATGGTAATTCTGGCAGGTTTTTCAGGTTCCTGGGTGCGGGTGCCATGGTCTAATTACAAATACAGTGCAGTAACAGGGGCCAGTTCCCACAAGTCGCTAAATGACACAGCCCAGACCTGAGTAACTCTTCTGATTGATGTGACATCATCCCTGAGAAGCAGCTGGCCAGGAGTGCGAGTTTCTTGCACACCTCAGTGCCACCACGATGCAATACTGCCATCTCTTTCCCACAGTCACCTTGTGCACCACCTGATGGACCGTGTGACGTTCGAATGGTGATAAATGGACACAACCTCTGGGTGCCTCTCCTGTTCTGGTCATGCTGCATGGACAAAGAGGGGCCTGCTTTGGACACATCGGTAGATGATCCATCATCACTATTTTCCTTTGCAAACTTTGTGAGGTGACAGTCTTCAATTTTCTCTCCTGCCAAATTTCTCAAAGGAATGGGCTGATTAGTAGCTTCTCCCACAGAAGAGACCAGCAAAGAATAAAGGCAGCTTGCCCCAGACTCTCCACTGGATTTCAGTCATTTCTACCTCAGACTTGTTCCCTTTGGAATCTGAAAACTGTCCCAAATGAGTTTTCACATTCTTACCCAATTCCATGAATGTAAACATTTTTATTCATGAACTCATTTATTATTTCATTTATTTGCGTATGGACACTGGCTGAATTGTGTGCCTCAAAATTGTGCCCCTCAAAAATCCTAATCCCAGCATCTCAGAACAAGACTGTATTTATATATAGTAAGGTCTTTAAAAAGAAAATTAAGGTAAAATGAGGTCACAAGGGTGGGCCCTAGTCCAATCTGACTGGGTCTTCATGAGAGGAGAAGACCAGGACACAGATATACACAGAGGGATGATCACATGAGGACACAGGAAGAGCACTGTATCTACACTCCAAGGAGAGTGGCCTTAGAAGGAACCAATCTTGCTGACACCTTGATCTTGGACTTCCAGCCTCTGGGATGTGAGACAATAATGTCTGTTGTTTAAGGCAACCAATCTGTGATATTTGTTATGGTGGCCCAAGCACACATAGCACCTCAGGTGTACCAGGCATTGTTAGACATGATGGGCGCCTGGGCGGCTCAGTCTGTTAAACATCTGTCTTCAGTTCAGTTCATGATCTCTGGGTTCTGGGATCAAGCCCTGCATCAGGCTCCCTGCTCAGTGGGGAATCTGCTTCTCCTTTCCCCTCTGCCCCTCCCCCTGCTTATTCTCCCTCTCTTTCTCTCTCTCTCTCAGATAAATAAATAAAATCTTTTAAAAAAAGAAATGATGGATAGACACTGGTGAATAAAATAACAAAGTTCCCTCACCCTTCCACCATGTTGAGGAAGATGACATCTGGGAACCAGGAAATGGTCCTCACCACACACCAAGTTCTCCCACACCTCAATCTCAAATATCCAGCCTCCAGAGCCAAGAGGTAAATGTCTGTTGCTGATGAGCTCCCCAGTCTTTGGTATTTGATATGGCAGCCTGAGCAGACCAAGGCACTCTCTCTGATGTATTTCTTTTATAATTCACATTGTTCAATAGTGAGATATTAAAAATGAAGTCACAGTTTCCTTAGATATGGAATTGCTGTGTTTTCTCATCAGTAATGACTTGATGAAAGGTGACAATCATGTAGGCCTATGGGAAGGCAGCTGGGTCTGTTGACTTAGTGCTTTGGAGAAGCCGTAATTCCTCTTCCTCCTGCTCATACTGTGGAACATAACAGTGGTTCTCAACCTTGGCTGAAATCAGTTGAGGAGATTTAGCAATGCTGATGCCTGGGCCCCACCCTCAGAGATTCTCATTTGACTGGTCTGGAGAGAGGCCAGGAGATTGTGATGTTTAAAACCTCCCCAGGGAATTGTAATGTACAGCCACTATTTGGAACTTCTGCTTTCCCAGCACACACTAGAGGATGCTTTGCCCATCTTCTCAAATACCTGCCCTTCACTGAGTGTCATCAATTAATGACTCTGGGTGGAAGTTCAACTCAATCCAACAAACATCTCAGGGCCTGTGGTAATGGACAGTTCATGGGGTAATGAGCACTTACAAGGTAGACCCAGAACTCAAGACATTTGCAGTTTGTTTTGGAGAGGGCTGAAGTGAGGAGGGTGATAAAGCTCGTGCATTAGCACTTAGCTGTTGGATTGTGTCTCCAGAAGGAGGCTGATGGTTTGGGGGTCAGCATGACCTGCTATGCATCAGCAAGCTCCCCACAGTGGTGTTTATTCTGTGAGATTGCCATAATCCTTCCCACTTTATGCACTAGTAAACTCATGCTCAGCAAGTGTCCTATGGTCACACAGCCTGTGATGACAGAGCTGGGCTTGACCTTGGGCCTGAGTTGCCTCAAGGCCTTTCTTCTCCAATGGAAGATGCTGATAAATAGAGTGGGTTCTAGAAGAATTCAAAGAACAAATCACCCGAACAGATGATTTGTCTATTTTCTTTGGCTTATTTCCTTCTAACTGCTCATGCACAGTCTTAAAAATATCCCTCCATGGCTAAGACCCAACAGGCTGGAGGACTGCAGCTCCAGCTTCTTTGGATTGATGATATCATGGAATGGATTATCAATATGGGTTCTTGTTACTGTGCTCAGTCGTCAACATGATCTATAGATCAACATGTCCTTAGATCCTGCTGCTTACAGCACAAGCTCCCCGCCATGTCTAAACTTGGTATTTATAAAATTGGTGTATCAGTCAGAGGTCCCACTGGAATCCCACTCGAATCATTCACCTGGGAGATCTGAACAAAAAGGCTATCCACAGGCTTGTGGGCAGAAGGAAGAGACCCAAACAGGACACAGAGGCTTCTGGAGATCAGCCTTGGCAGGAAGGCCTGACAGAACAGGAAAGGGAAAGGTGTTCCTGACACTCAGTGGGAAATGGGAGCCACAGAGAAGGAGCCACCTGGCAGAGGCTGAAAAGCCAGGAAGGGACACTACGTCCTCCTGTCTCCTGTCATTGGAAAACCCCCACAGGAAGCCAGACAATGCGGGAGCTGGACCACACTGTCCTCATGGTCAGCCTCCTGGGACAGGGATGAGGACAGCAATCCTGGAAAAGGCACGGTGGTTGGGCAATTCTCAGGACAATCACCTGGCAGAGTGTGAGTCAAGGAAGAGAGGAAACCAGTGCATCTTGAGTTAATGCCTCAGTGACCTGTCTTTCCTTGACTTCCTACTGGAATGTGAGCTCAGGTGGCCATCAGATTCTGTATCTCTGCCTTCTCCAACAATACCTGGCTCACCTAGGTGTTTATTTCATTACTTAATTAATTAATTAAACATGTGTCATATTTTTTTTTTAGTCAAAAAATATCTGTCAGGTGTTCTATGGAGGTTTCCCAAGGAATAACCAGTTGGTTGAAGAACTAGGTGACATGGTGGCTCATGATCAAATTTGGAGCAGCAGTTTGTTTATACTTCTTCCTTCTGTGGAGTTAGGAGTTGTCAAGGCTGAGCAAATCCATCAGGGTTGAGCCTACCGGAGTGTGGTGGAGTTTGTGGTACCACGGGCTGCCTCCTCACTAGGCTAGCATATTCATCGGCCTCTAGCTCCTGTTTCCCAAACATCAAATCAGGATGCTTCCTAAGTCCCCAAACCTCTTTCATCCATGAGACCTGTTGGTGAAGTATTTATCTAGGGTTTGAGAATCATTTGATTTCAAGAACTGTTTTTCAAGGCGAGCAAATCTACATCACTAATACAGGTTGGCTTTAACCTTCAGGCTCTGTCTCACCGTTTCTGATGAAACCTTATGCCTTCCTTCTGTACCAAGCCCTTGGAATATTATTTTATAAGATAGTTACTGATAAACAAATAGGACCTCTCTCATGCTGCATCCCACATAACTTACTCTTATATTATTTTTATTGTCTTCCTCTGTCTCCATCACAATTGTGACCTCCTTCTACCTGACAGGATACAAGCGGTGGTAGGACAGGATCTTTGAGTCCTGTGTTGGGTGATGTGTCCCAAAGAGCTGGCACGGCACCTGACTCATGGCAGGTGAGCAATACGTCCCTGTTGCACCAACAGGAGTATTCATGTTTACTCCACATGAGACGGCTCAGTGGGGACTGCAGTGAGAGACATGAACCTGACCTTCACAGTGCTTACGGGCTGGTAGAGTGGCGTAGAGCCAAGGCTTGATGCTGAATTATGTCTTCAGTCCTGCAGGATGAGAGAGGGTGAAGGAAAAGAGTCAGAAGAGGAGGGGAAGCCAAGGAAGGCTATTGAGGCATGACACAATGCTTTGGAAAGCCTTGTGTCATTTGCTCACTGGCTGTTCCTCATGGCCACTCCCTACGGACCTGTGGTCACCACATAGTTGGCATCAGCAGTAAAGCCCAGTGTTAACCGTAGCTGCCTCTCTCTGCAGCTCCTGAATGCTTCCTCTTATTAACATCTATATTTCTGCTGAGGTAGTTCCCTCCATCCCAGCCCTCTTCTCCTCCCCCACCTCTTAGCAAATTCCTACTTGTTCTTCGAAACCCACTCAGCCATCCTTTCCACCATGAGAATCCTCCTGCCCTTGGCTCATCTAAGATCTTTCCTGTGCCAGACAAGAAAATAACACTGGCTCACAGGTCCTGAGGATTCGCCATACTCCCTGCACCTTCTTCATTCGTTTCTTGTAACTAACCCCCTTGGAGTATAGAAACTGAAGCATAGAGAAGCCCCATGTTCCAGCTGAGCCCACAGCCACTGTCCCCATTTCTCAAGTGTTTCTGACCCACTCAACTCAGAGGAAGAGCCATGTTGCCAACTTCTTTGTATCTTCAACCCCAGTATAGTGCTTGACACTTAGTAAGTGCTTCCTAAATAGCTGTTCAAGAGTTGGTAATTATTCTCTTGGATTCCTAGATATCTCTCCTTTGGTACTCTCCCACCTGCAGACTGTCTGTTAAGTTATTTTTGTGCCAAGATTAAAACAGAATTCTCACCGGTTTTGCATTTGAAAGGAGAGATGAGTAGAACATTTCACACGTAGCCTAAAAGGAGTGGTAGCATTTTAGGTGCTTGTCCACCCTGGAGAGCTTTCCAGAATCTCTCGGTGTACACGGTGTAGTTGGTTCCCTGGATATGACAGGGCTGAGGAGCAGGAGCTCGCGGAGCAGGACCCTCATGTGAGGAGCAGTCATGTTCCTCTTCTCACTCACAGCCTTTGAGACCACGCTTACCCATGGGTGACGTGCTGCTCACATTATAGAGACGGTGAAGCTGGGAGCGGAGCAACCCCAAGTTGGGAAGGAGAAGGAATGAGAGAAATCCGGTGAAAATTTGGTAATTGATTGAGTGTGAGAGGCTCTTGTTCTTCACCCCAAACACCACAGGTGGTACACAGATTATAGTTTAACTAACCTTGAAAATCAGAGCAGTAGCAAAACAGTACAAGAATCAAAGTCAACAGAGCCCTGACTTTGCAAGACACGGTTCTAGATTCTTCACATAGACAAATAGAGTGGGTCTGTGCACAGCCTCACATGGTCAATATTTTTATCCCCACTTTCCAGATGGAGAAATTGAGGAACAGAGGGATGAGGTAACTCGCTGAAGGTCACACAAATGGTAGCAAAGATAAAAACTCAGAGACACTGCACAAAAACACGCACCACATAAACAAATAAAAGGACAAAGGTAAAGGTGGACAGTTAAAATTTACACATTTGTAATATACAAACAGAGGGGCACCCAGTGGCTCCCTCGGTTAAGTGTCTGACTCTTGGTTTTGGTTCAGGTTGTGATATCAGGGTCATGAGACTGAGGCCTGCATGGGGCTCTGCACTCAGCATGAAGTGGGCTTGAGGTTCTCTCTCTCCTCCTCTGTCCACCCCCACTTCTGTTCAAGCGCTCTCTTTCTCAAATAAATAAATAAATACATCATTAAAAATATATAGAAATAGAAAACAATAAAATATTTTACATAGTGAGATTTTTCAGAACTAGAGAATTTGGAAGCATAACTAGGACAAGGGGATGATCTTGTCTTAGTTAAAATTTTGATACTTTGGCAGAAAACAAAGCGACAGATGTTGGATTTGGGCACAATGGAAGAAGGGGGGGTGGCAGATGCAGGTGTCTAGTTACGGAATGAATAAGTCAGAGGAAAAAATGGTAGAGCACAGGGAGCACAGTGGATGAGACTATAACAGTGTTGTACTGGGACAGAAGGGAGTTGCACTTGAGGGGAGCACAGCATAAAGTAGAGACTTGTTGAATCGCTACATCGTACATCTGAAAATAACATTGTGTGTCAATTATACTTCAATTAACAATTTTTTGATACTTTGCTCATGTTTTTATATTCTGATTTTTTTAAATTCTATTAAAATTTGTTCATTTGAATTATTGCATTCCTTGGCACGCCTTTAAATTTTATGCTAGGAGGAAAAGTTCCCAGTGTACCTAGACATAGGTGGAAGATTTCAGACCTCAGAGCCTTCAAAAGAACCTCCCAATGTGGTGATCCATTGATGGGGAGCAGAGTCACTGTATATGGGACGAAAAGCCTAACGGAGAAAGACCAAATCTTAGAGGACGGTGCTGGGCTGGCAAACCCATGCCCCTCGGACTCCTGCCTGAACTTCCTAGGAGTCTAAGAATCTATTTTTTTTCTTCACGGATGGAAATGAAGGGGAAAAAGATGGTCTCTAAGTAAAGCTGAAAATCTCCTGGGATCAGAAATTCAAGAAACAGTTTGGCTCAAGAAGAAGAACTGTTATTTGAGGTCTTTCTGAATTTTGCATCTATATTTTGCATCTTTATTTTACTATTTACCTAATTGACAAATAACTGAATAATTGGAAACTAAATATTTCAAGAACTTAAATTTTGTTCTTCCTTACATTTTGACTTAAAATTGAAATTGTTTTATTTGTCCTTTTCATGTTATTTACAAATAAAAGTCATGCATGCTTATTAAACAAAATTTGTATGAAACAAAGATTTTCCTTTTTTTATATTTTATCTATTTTGTGGTTGGTTAACAAAGACTATCGTCATAATAGCAGATGGTGTGCTTCCCTGAGAAAGGAAGGACTGAATTAGATTATTTCCAAGGTTCTGGAGAGTGCTAAACACACTCCAGGCTGAATTAAAGCCACCACATTACCTTGTCTACTGATCAAAAATACCGAGACTTGCTTTTGTCACTTTATAACACAAACTCGTCCTTAGATCGTCTCCACTTGTCTCTAAATCTCCTTGACCCTACAAAATAAGAATTAGCCCATCCCAGGGTGGTATAAAATTCTTCCCCGTGGAAGGTGACTCTCCTGGAGGCGAGAGCCGGGTGCTGTGGGGTGGGGGGAGGCAGGGACCAGCCCTCTCTGGAAGGTGCCCTATACACCCTCCACATCACAGCTCCACCTGTCCCAGTGAGTAAGAGTTACAGTGGCAGCTTTCCAATAGCTTGGGAGGAAGATAAAGAAGCACTCAGACTTTTTGAAAAGATGTACACAATGAATATATTAGAAGAATGGTGGGGAGGATTTTTCTCTCCATGTTAGGATACAAATGTTGGAAGAAAAAGTCACACTCATCCTGACGGTTGAGAAACAGCCACATATTCCACAGAATCAGATGATTTTTAAACCCAACTGCAGAATGAAGGACACAGAAGAACCTCAATTAAGTGGATTCCAGAATAGGACGAGCCGTGCCCCAAGGATAAGGGACATAAGCTGCTTTCTGGTCTGGTGCAGTGGGGAGCTGGCAGCTGGGGTTCTCAGCCTTGGTGGCCAGAGAAGACTGGCCTGATGGGCCAGGATCCCAGGGAAGCCCAGCCCAGCTCCATCCACTGCCCACAGCCCTACTCTACACCGTCCATGCCACAGTGAGTAGGAACACACAGCCCACACCTGCACGGGGAGTCTCCAACACGTGTGTCCGGCAAAAGAAAATCACAGGGAAACATGTGGGAAATGATACTGTGGGGAGATTGGCTGGAAAGGGGACACGGGAGTTTTCAGGGTGACAGAAATGTTCTATGTGTTGTTTGGAGGGACAGAATGTTGGTGTATATGACTGATGTACCCATAAAGATGCGGGATGAATGAAAAGAAAATGAATGAAACATCTGGGCATCCCGACAGTTGAAAGTTGAGTGTCTATAAAAATACAAGTAAATTTTTCCAGATTATTTACAAACAATTCATTAAACTCTATGATTTTATATTATTTTATAACTTGATTTAACTTGAAATGTTTGGCCGTCAGAGTAGAGGAAGATAGAAGCTTTAATTTACAGGAGTTCTTTTCCCTTTTCCTCGTGAGAACGGCATAACAATTAAAGTTTTGATGGGAACACTTCATTTTCCAGGTGTACTATTAAAATGTCACATTCATATTAATATTGTGATTCCACCTTCTGACACTGTAGAAAAAGAAATCCATCATTTTATTTACTTTTTCATTTTCAACTTTGCCTTGAGATCCTATGTTCAGACTCAACACTAACCTTCCCCCATATATAGAAGCCTGGTGAAGAAGAATTAATCTTCAAAGAGCTGTCAATTAAGTCCTCCATTAAGACACAAAGATGTGTTTGTATACAAACTTTAGGTTTATAACTTTGAGTCACTAAGACATTCAGTGACTTAATGAGCAGCAAGCCAGTTGAGAAAGTAAGCTATTGGAAGAGAGATGAATAAAACATATTAAGCAATGTGACAATGGAGCAGAATATGGAGATTCCTAAGCCATAAGACACTGAATTTGAATTTCACGTGGGAAGGACTTTGCCAGGGAGTTTGTGAGTGTGTGTGTGTGTGTGTTTAAATCCAGTATGTTGTTTTAATTAAATTACAACTCTGAATTAGACATAAATCAACCAGACCCTTTTGGGTTTCCTTTTTAGCGCAAAGATCCTATCATCTTCAGCATTTCATTCAGAGCTAATTAAATATGGATTTATGGTTCTTAGTACCTTGAAACAGAGGCGGACTTCCAGAACTTGCTGAGCCATTGAGAAGGGAGCTATTTTGAGGATAGTAACTGAATGTCAGACATTTGCCACAGCACTCTGCTTCTAAAAGCTAAATGTATTTTCTGGGTGTGTAAACAAGCTTCATAAAACTCTCATTGTTTCCATCCCTAGTAACAGTGTAAATCCACCACAAACTGAGAGTCTCTGTTTGCCGCCAACACGATTTCAACACAATGCTCCCACCCTCACTTCCAGAACCTTCCTTCTTGGCATTCCTGAACACCAGCAAAGCCAGTGTGCATAAGACTTCCTTACTCAGACCATCTCCCCCCAACACACATATGTACAGCCCCCTATCTCTGGCAAAAATGTGCTGTTGAGTATTTTCAATTCTGGTTGTGGGTTAGAAAATATATTTTAACTGAGTTTACAGGATGCCTTGAAAACCATCAGCTAATGACTATCATGTTTTCTCTGGAGATGCCCTGCCGCGTTGGACTCACGGTCAACACTTTCAGGTTGGTGGAAAGAAATACACCAAATGAAAACAACAACTGACTTCTTTCCACATCAAACAGAAACCATTTAGGTAGACAGAAAAATGCCCTTCTGGAAGTAAGGGTCCAGGGATAAAAGAAAAAACATATATATTGTTTTCAGTAACTAATGGAAATTAAGTGCGGCAAGCAGGATGTTTGCGTGTGTCTTGGGAGGGAAATGGTTGGTGGCTTTGAGACATATAGGAGGATTGTCTGTGTAAAAACAGGCAGCAGGGCTGGCTTCCTGGTTTCCTGGTGCCTCGTTAACAGTTTTGAGAGACAGCAGGATGCCCGTAAGCAAAAACATTTTTGGATTTTTAAAAAAATGGCTAAGAACATCATCAAAAAAGTTTTGAACAGAAAAGGGACCCTTGGTGGGAAATCTGTTTGGAGGGGGGAAATTGGAAAGTGGGGCATATGATGTGGTGTGAAGAACAATGGGAACAGAAGATGAAGCTTTGGGAATAAATCTGGATTTTTCTCAGAGAGTAGGTGGAGCCCTGATTTGGTCAGTTGGTGGCAGTTAGTGGTGAGACGTCCTGGATCAGGGTCAGGATGTTTTGTAACTTGATTCTAAGATACAAGATTACCAAAATGCATGTGTGCATTGTTCCATAGTTTTTACCACACACACACACCAATCCAAAAAAAATGTGGCTATTGCTTAGTAAGAGAAAAAAAAAATTAAAATTCTCTTTGAAACTCATTATCTACCTTGTACTGGAAAAAATCTCTAAACATACCGTTAAGGGTCTGTTACTACTTCCCAGCTCTGGGGCTGGGGTTCAGGAAGCCCATGTGTCAGGCTTCACTCCCCAGAATGAATCCTTGTGCACAGTGTGGGTATGGATTCGGTGATGGGGACATCTGTTACAGGGTTTCAACACCACTGTGTCATCACAGCATGGTTCCCGGGAAGGACACAGGTCAGAGCTCACACCGACCTTCAGCCTCCAGCTCTCCCTGAAGAAGGGTGATGTGGACCAATGTGTGTGAGACTGGGCTGTGGACCTTTGAGTTCCGCCTATTGTTCTTGGAGCTCAAATCAATCACCCTGTGGAGGGATTGCTTTAGTGTCTGTGTGGCGCCACGGCAAACAGGCAAACCCAGGACCCCCTGATAGCACAGGGCCAGGGATGCGCTCACGTCAAAACTTGAACCACAGTTGGCCAGCCTCCATCTTTCAAGGTGGTGTCTCCAGCTGTGTGAAGGGAAAGTCTATTTTGCCTTTTTTTTTTTTTTCCTTAGAGACTAAGCATTTCTCTACTCTGGGTTCACCATTACAGAAAACCTGTTTGTCTTTTTCTCTCCATAACTGATGTAATAGCATCCCTCCCAGCTCTGCCCACGTCAGGCTCAGAGCCAAATTCTTCAAATAAGAGAAAACGTTGGTAGACTCAGTATAACCCAATATGTCCAGAGAATTAGAGGCGAGATAACGTGGAATGGCAGCTGTGTCACAGAGTTGTCCCTGTTGGGTCCACTTCTGTTCAAGACAGGAACACCAGAATGCCTCTGAGAACCGGAAGCAGGAACCCACCTCCCTCTCCTTCTGGACCCCAGCGGGCAAGGCTGGTTCAGCAGGCGCCTGGAAATATTAGACTAGCTGCGGTCTGACCTGCCCCAGTCTCTGCAGAACTTTTTGGCTGTTTGCAATAGCATATAATGAGTCATGCATTTACAAGCGTTTTTTGAAAAGGGGAAACCCCTCCCTACTTGAAATACGACTCTTGCATGAAAAAAAAAAATGTCGAAACAGCAGACAGCTCATCCCCTGGCTGTTCCTTTCATTCTTCCTGACCGATTCTGTTTGGAAGACCACTGTTAACCGTCAGAAGCCTGAAATCCAATCCTGTTCTCAATCAAAAAGCCAAATTCTCTCTGGGCCTGCATAGAGCAAACAAATTAGCACCTCCACTAACCTAACAATCAGATTCCAGGCCAAAAGAAACACAAACTGCTTTGTGGATTTAGAGAGAAATGTGATTACCTGAGCTTAAAAACAAACAAACAAAACAAAACAAAACAAACAAACAAAAAAAAAACCAGGGGCCCCTGGGTGGCTCGGTCAGTCAGGCATTTGCCTTTAGCTCAGATCATGATCGCAGGGTCCTGGAATTGAGTCCCACATCAGGCTCCCTGCTCAGCAGGGAATCTGCTTCTCCCTCTGCCTGCTACTCCTCTTGCTTGTACTCTCTCTCTTTCTGTCAAATAAATAAAATTTTTAAAAACAAAACAAAATAAAATGACCCCCCAAAACCCCCAAAACAAGCTTGGTCTATATCTTGTAATATGGGACATGGAGACAGATGGACTAATGCAGCTCCCCTCCCCCTAAACTGTCCTCTTTAGCTACAGATTCCTGGTATGATTGCTTTTCCATAACAGCATCCCCATTTTGGTGCGAGTCTTATCCTTCCAGAGCCCCTGGAGCAGTTGGCGACGGCATCACGCGTACTTTCCCCTCCCAGTGAAAACATCCTCGGGTTTTCAGTGGTCATAGTCAGCTTGGGCCTTCTCGTCAGACCCTAAGTCAATCTCTGCATCCTTGCTCTTACATGTAACTGAGGTTGAGAACTTTCTCCCAAGGGGAAGAAAGAGCAAGATTCAGTCAGATGTGGCATGGGCTGTTTTTGGTTAGATGATTCAGCCCATTTTTGTGGATTTCCCAAGATTCTTTCTGAAACTCTATTGAAAAATAGCTTGTGCGATCTTGTAACAAATTAAACAAAAGGCAAACCACCAAGTGCCTGCCTGTTTGAATAGAATAACCGCAATAACTCTGATTCATGGTGACCCACTGTGGAGGAGGAGATGTCGGGGATCATCAGTGAAACTATAACATTCACAAACTCCAGGTCACTGTATTCCTCTTTGGGATTTAATAAAAGATAGATGGAGGGTTGGCAACATTTTTTTTTTCGATTTTATTTATTTATTTGACAGAGAAAGAGAGATCACAAGTAGGCAGAGAGACAGGCAGAGAGAGAGAGAGAGCCCGATGTGGGACTCGATCCCAGGACCCTGAGATCACGACCGGAGCGGAAGGCAGAGCCTTAACCCACTGAGCCTCCCAGGAGCCCCGGGTTGGCAACATTTTTAGTAGCCCCAAGGATCATTACACTAAAATACTGGTAAAGGTTTGTACCAGAAAGCATGGTTTTGCCATCTTCAGGTTTCAATGAATTGAGAGGTAGAGAATACATGCTTTTCTTTTCTTTTCTTTTCTTTTTTTAATTTCAGGAACTAAATAATCACTCCACATATATTTTCTTTAACAATTTTAAAAAAAGGATTCCCACATTTTTTGAAGTCTATTTTCTTCCTGACTGCACACACCCACATTTCTTTGCTAACTTACTCATGGAGCAAAACAATAAGCAGCCAATCTGTTTTTCACCAGCCATGATGACTGGCCAGGCTTTTCCCTGCATACTTCATGCAGATGGAATTTCCAGCACACCCACTCTTTGTATCCTTCTTGTTGATGCTGACATTGTTGTTGGGTGTTTTCCTCTGGCCCGAAGGGGAGGGAGACTCTGTGCTCTCACTTACCTCTCAGGGAAACTTCTTAACAAAGAAACATATCTAGGAGATGCAGCAGCCCTGCCCAGCCTAGTGATGGGGTTGATCCAACCCTCAGGCTCATTCACACACAGAACTTCCTTTTCTGAGTAAAGCCTCCCTCCCTTCCTTGGGGAGGTGATCCCCTTTGTCTGGGAGATGTCCTGTCCCTCAGGGTGGCTTTTGAAATGTGCAGTTTTCCTGAGGAACCATAATACCAACACTTTGTCTCGGTGTCCTGAAGGTGGATTTGTCACTAGTGTGATTACTATTACTCTCTGGAGTGGGGAATTTCATCTCTTAGAGGATTTCTGAGTTAGAAGGCACACACAGACTTGGGAAAACTTTGAACATAGACCAAGAGAACGCTGGGCACTGTGTGTTTTGCCAAAAGCCATCTAGAATTTCCTGTTTTCCAAGTCTCAGATATAACTGTACCTTTTCGCGTCAAGTTTTCTCTGTTTCTGGGAATATGGAGCTCTCTATCCCTGATTTCCTTAAGGACTATGAAAGATACTCCATGGGCTTATAAAAAGTACACAAATGTTTTTTCTTTCTTTCTTTCTTTTTTTAGTACCTTTCTTTGTAGCTGGACTCAATGGATCTGAAACCATATACATTCAGATTTGCTTTAAGTATTTATCAACTTGTCATAAAGGAGGGAAAACTCCATCAAATGTATAAAGGATTTCATTCTATCCTTAAACCCAGCAAAATAATTTCAGACATTTAATAGTCTGGGAATAATTAAAAAGTTATATTAAATACCTTACATTTAAAATGACTTCAGTCAGTAGAAACCTAAATATCATAATTTGTATTTCATATGATCTTCAGCCATCAATGAGTGTTAGAATACATAATGTAAGCTTTTAATAGTCACAGAGGGGAAAACAGCAAGCAGATGGATACTTTCATATTTTTAAGAACAAAGTCTATACGATCTCCTCAAAGGTTAAAAAAAATATATTGTTAGTTGTTTTTGAATAGAGAAACAAAGGCAAACACAAACTCTCAATGACATAAAGTCAGATTCTGTGGAAATTTTTGAAGAAGTGTAGGTGGTGTACTATAATCTGCTTACTCTTTCCTTCAAATCTCTAGCCAACTTAGTACTTGTTTTCATTGAAATGTAGGCTTATGAATAAGATCATGTGCTCAGAAAATGTCCTCCACGACACTCAGAGTCTTCCCTGAAAAATCATCCAGTAATGATTCTGGAAAGTACTCAGACATGTCACCTATTGTTACAACAGCATGCACTATGGGAGCTGGTAGGAATCTTCTGGCTCCCCCCTCTGCCTAGCCTCCCCCCACTGAAAAACAGGAGATTCAAATATACTGTGACAAAACTATTAGCTGGAATGGCCCTGAATTCACAGGTTTAGGTTTTCCCTTTCTTATCTCCTGTACAGGATTCCAGTGTAAGCTCTAATTGGTTTTTACAGGCACCCCTATTTCTATACACTCTTGTCCCTCCTGTTGAGTTTTTATTCCTGAAGTTTGTTTAACACTGAAGTGGACTTTTTATAAGCAACATTGAAGACTGCCTGCCTCATATTTCAGCTGACTGCTGCAAGCTCTACTCATGGGGCCTGTGCAGTACCTTTTCCATCTAATGGAAGCTTCTGTGGGTCAGATGCTTGTATCTGTGTGGCCAGGAGAAAGTTTGTCATGACACTGTTTTTATTAATTTTTTATTTTTTAAATGTTTTATTTATTTATTTGAGAGAGAGAGAGAGAGAACATGAGCAGGATGAAGGGCAGAGGCAGAAGCAGGCTCCCTGAAGAGCAGGGAGCCTGACATGGAACTCCATCCCAGGACCCTGGGATCATGACCTGAGTTGAAGGCAGACGCTTCACTGACTGAGCCACCCAGGTGTCCCCAAGTGCTTCATGAGACTGTTTTTAAAAATGCATACTAACTTGGTAGATATAAGATGATCATATTCATAATTTCAACTTGCTGATGACAGAAACTTAGAATTTGAAAAAAAAATCTTTAACTTTTAAACACGTTCCAAGTAGTCAGAGATACAAAGGAATCTGAGTAGACTCCAGAGCTCAATTGCCATTATGATCTTCACACTGCTTAGCAAAAGGTGGTGTAGTTAAGTTCATTGTAAGACCAGCATGGGAAAGGCAGGAGGAACGTCCATCTGCTGGGAAACAGGATAGGTGGTTATTGGTGATGTTCAATCAGCTTGTCTTTCCAAAGAGACAGAAATGTATCTGTGAAGCTTCTATGTGTCACACTTTCCTTCTTGATGGAATTTTGATAATCGTTTGTCTTAACAAAGCCTAGGGAAGTGTTGAAAGAAACAAATGAGCTAATGTTTATGACAGCACTGTTTGAAAATGCTACATAAATACAGTGCTCTCACCATCTATTTGTGATATTGGAGAGGGAACAACTGGTTTCACACACATACAGAAATAACAACAGACTGATTTCACCTTCAATTAGAACTTCATGTCAAAGCTACTGATAACTTGCTCATTAAACACATACACAAGCGAGAAAAGAATTTTCAGAAAAAGGTAAAATCATCACTCTCTACAGATTTCAAATGAATACATGTTAAAGAATTTATTTAACTCAGATGATGTGAGGGAACCAGGCAGATGTGACAACCCATTCCAAGGAAGAGTGGAAACAGCACAATTGTATGAGGAATGATGGGTCGCAAATGGGGACAAAACTGGAGAAGAAGGGACAGGGGACGGAAGTGGATTAAATCACAAAGGACAGAATTTGTATGTTTATAAATTACCTATAACTTACAAAGAATTGCAAAACAAAACAAAACAAAACAAAAGAAAGCAAAATAAAAAACCTATCACAGAGAATTCATAGAGTTAGACTCTGCTAATCCTGAAGGATATGCTCTAGATGATGCAGTTTTCCATTGAAACACAAAGCTTTTTCTACACAAAGAAGAGTACAGATTCTTTAGATCAGGGGTTGGCAAACTCAAGCACATGTGCCAGCTCCACTCCAGAGGCTACTTTTGTAAATAAGTTATTATTGGAAGCCAGCCACGCCCACTCATTTCTGTCCTTTCGGTGCCACAGCATAGTTAGGCAGTTTCTACAGAGACCATCTGGCCCATAAAGCCTAAAATATACTATTTGGCTCTTTATAGAAAATATTTACTGACCCCTACTTTGTATTGATACATAGAGTTCTACACCATAATTTGCTGATTATCCATTTATTTTCTAGTTAAAGTGTATCCAGGTAAGGGGCAGGTGTCCCCACATCAGTGAAATTCTTCTTTGCAAAGAATGTTTGTGTCCAGTAAGACAAAGCTCTGTGTTTATCATCAAATGACATACAGCACACAAAGCACCAACCTTCTTTATTATTTTGGGTTTTTCTTAGATGCTTTATTTGTAACAAGTTAGCAAAAAAATATATTGCTGAGATCTGTGGAGATGTTCACGTACCTGAACGTATCTCTACTATGAATGGGCAGGTTTAGGGAACCCCTCAGTCTTAGCATGGCCCCAATTCTACATTCTCAAGCACATAGAGGCCTTTCCATTATTCTCATCTCTCTGCCTTCTTCATTTTAATTGACTTCATATTCTGTAATAGGAGAGAAAGACTCTAAAAGGTCTACCAAAGATGTCACCCAGATTACGAAGGTCAGGATAGAGGCTCCTTGGGCAGCTGAGAGACTGCTCCACATTCCTCCAGGATGACTAGTAAGCAATACAACTTACTTGCCTAAATTAGGGTGTGCTACGTGCTGTAACAGGTAGTCTCAAAAACATAGAATAGTTTAAGCACGGTCAAGTGACATAACAATTAAGTCAGCGAGTGAGTTCATGGATGTCCCACTTCCAAACAAGACACTCCATCTTCCTCATTTAGCTCTGAAGACCACCCTTTGACCCTCCTCATTTTGGCTAGTGGAGATGGAAGAGTGTGGAGAAGTGCCTTGTGGAAAGTTCTTATAAACCCAGTTCAAAGGTTGCTCCCATCCCTTCTGCTCACATTCCTTATCTAAAACTCATTAGTGTGGATGCCTCCAGCTGTAAGATAGGCCAGAAAACACGGTCTCAACTGGGAATAACTTCCTAGTGTGGAACAGAGAGCGTGAATTCCAATTGGCGATTATCCCCCTTCTGCCGCTGTACCCGCCATACAGGCAGGTCTCCTGGTGCCCAAATCCAGTTACTGCATCACCAATAAAGCTTGAGATTTCTCCAACAGCAACACCAAATCTGCTGTTCTGCAATTAGCAATGGTGTTGGTTTTAAAATATGAACATGTCTGAAAAGGAGAGATAATGACAGGAAAATCCTCCTCATTGTATGCAAGTAACTTCTTTTAGCTTTGAGTGTTGATGGGGATTTAAAAGGGAAGAAAGAAGAAAGAAGGGCTGGAAGACAGTTCAGAGGCCCCCTGAGTTTCTGCACATCCTGTGAGCAGGGGTATGGATGGCATTTGTTGTGGACATGTCAGATAGACATTTGTGGAGTGAAGAGACTTGGGACTCCATGACTGTGTCTCCCTCTGAGAAAGAGGCACGTTTGCTGACAGTCTTGCGAGAAGGATAGGATCTTGTTCTGGAGCATGGGATAGCATGATCATCATACAAGACTGGGGATTCCAAGCTTTGGGTTCTGCTCTTGGAATGCAACTGTGATGTTTAACTTTGGGTCAATACGACAGACCATGGGGTGTCCAGATTAAACATTATTTCTGGGGCTGTCTGGGAGGGTGCTTCTGGGTGAGGTGAACATTTGAATCAGTGGGCTGAGGAAAGCATATTTCCCTCCCCAATGTGGATGAGCCTCCTTCAATTCATTGAGGGAATTAATAGAACAAAAGACAGAGGAAGGAAGAGTTCACCCCTTTTTCTTCCTGCCTCACAGTGAGCTAGGCCATCTCATCTCATCTTCTCCTGCCCACACACTGGGATTGACACCATAAGTTCCCCTGGTTCTCAGGCCTCCAGACTCAGGCTGAATTACACCACCCTCTTTCCTGTGTTTATAGTTTGCGGAGGCAAATCGTGGGGCTTCTCAGCCTCCATCGCCACATGAGCCAATGCCTATAATAAGCATCTCTCTCACAATCCAGCAACCTAAGGCACATGCCAGTGTCACCTGGCCTTCTTCGTGTTGCTCTGTAGGTTCTGGAATCTTGAGTAACCAGGACAAGAAAGATGATGTTATTTAGACAACTGTGATTTCTATGAGTAATACTTTGTCCTTCACCTCTGACCCAGGAACCTCAAGCCAGGAAACTGCTGCAGGCTAACACTTGAACTTTGCAAGTGAAGTAAAGTCACTGACCCTTCACAGCTCTTGACAAGAAGGAATCATCACAGAAATAGAAAAAGGTGCCATGGAGAGAGAAGTCTTCTTTTTCTTCCCTTTATCTAGAGTCAGACTGGATATGCATGAGGTTTATTACTATTATTTTTTAAAGATTTTATGTATTTATTTAAAAGACAGAGAGCACAAGTAGGGGGAGCAGCAGATAGAGGGAGAGGCAGACTCCCTACTGAGCAAGGAGCCCGATGTAGGACTTGATCCCATGACCCCAGGATCATGACCCAAGCTGAAGGCAGATGCTTAACTGACTGAGCCACCCAGGCAGCCCCATGAGTTTCAGAATAAATACTTCAATGAATATTTAATCTACACAATTGTGTAGACCTAGATCCGTCTTCTCTGTGCAAAGGTAAAGAACCAATGATGCTGCAGACGTTTTACTTGTTACCTATGCCTATTTTAGAGGCTGCCAATTATACAAATTACTTATTTAGATGAAGTCTATTAGTTTCATCTTTGTATTTATTTATTACACTCATATGTGTGTCAGCTAAGCAGAGGATTCCAGATGATTCTTTAGAATCTAATGACTATCTCCCAACCATGAAGCAACTTAAGCATGGCCTGCTTAAGGATCTCTACAAAGACACAGGAAAAATACTAAAGGCCTGGAATGAAGAACAACCTGTCCGGCAGAAAGAAGCAAACAGTGGACCAAGATGTATCACCAAACGTCCAAATGTTCAGATTTATCTGAGGGGTGGGAGCAAGATTTTAAGCCGTGTTTTCAGTCCTGATTGTATCAGGTGTTGGACATCCCATCAAAACAAGGATCTTGCAAAATAGTAAAAGTGGAAATAGAAACTTGGAGTTCAGGAAAAAAATCAAAAAGCTAATGTCCCCAGGCTGGGTACAACAAATGTTATCTCACCAAGGTGATGCTGTGAAAACTCAAGGGCTTCTCATGATGAAACTGGTTGGTTTAGAGTAATAAAAGTAAGTAATGGCTTCTTGGAGTCTTGTGGATTCAGTCAGTTAGTTAAAGGGAATCCCTGCTGGGTTTGCTTCCCTAAGAATCCACTTGTTATGTGTAAGGACAAGAAAGGTCATTTCTTCCCTAAGCAGTTTTATTGTTTTGACTTTAATCGGAAGCGAATGATCCCTTCTTCAGGAAAAGGGAAGAGGACTGATCATGAAGGGTACTTCTGAAAGTCAGAAAATATCATATGATGCCAGTATATTAAACCACATTCAGCTCACATCTCTTGGTGTATTTGCTTAGAACGCGGCCTTTTTCAACGTATATAATCGCTAGATAAGACAGCTCTGAACATATCGTCAGCTGAGAAAGCAGAGCCAGAGCCCCTGTGTTTGTAAATCTGAGGCTACTTATTACTCAGGTCTTGAGAGGAGCTAAGACCCCAGCCTACGTGTGTCTTCTGACAAAAACCTCCTTGGCACCTCCAATAACAACAATCATTCACCATGACAGAGTCCTATCAGTGTTACCTTCTGTGAGACATAAGAACGGGAGAGAAGGGCGCCTGGGTGGCTCAGTGAGTTAAAGTCTCTGCCTTCGGCTCATGTCATGATCCCAGGGTCCTGGGATCGAGGCCCACATCAGGTTCTCTGCTCAGCAGGGAGCCTGCTTCCTCCTCTGTCCTCTCTCTCTGCCTGCCTCTCTGCCTACTTGTAATCCCTCTCTCTGTGTCAAATAAATAAATAAAATCTTAAAAAAAAAAAGAACGGGAGAGAAGATGCTATGGTTTTTCTGAGTCTGCTGATTAGTTTTTATTGACCTTAATGCATCATCTGCACTTGATCAGATTAGCTATCCCCATGAAGTAGAGTTTTCTCAACAGACCTGTGTAGTAAGTACTGTCATTACCCTGTATCAGTGATGGGACCTGAGATGCAGAATGATTCACAGGTGTCAGAGGCAAGATTAGCTGCCACATGTTCTGGATGGGAAGAGAAGGACACAGGAATGTGGTCTGACAAGATGTCAGGGGAATAACAGGGAAATGGGAAAGGTTGAGAATTTGAATTCATAGTCATTTGCTGTGTCTGGAGTTGACACACCTCCCCAACCTCCCCCTTGAAGATATCTAAGTGTAAAGAGAGGGCACTGGGTCATCAAAAGACCAAGAACACCCTCTTTGGGCAGGGTCCTGGCCTGTGGGTCTCACTCAAGGAATTCCATAAGCATTTCTCTGGAGGGGGAAGCAACGTGGACCAGTTTAAATTCTTAAGGAATCTGGATATACATCTGATTGATATGATGAAGACAGCTCTGTTTGGAAGTCAAATCAAGAAAGCATGGTGTCCTCAGCTACCAGCGAGCTGAGAGCCAAGTTCTGTCATCCCCCAGGGGCTCTTCGGGGCATCTTCCAGGGGGCAGATCAGAAACTTGGAGGGAGTATTGACCCAGGAGAGCTCTTGAATAGCTCAATGTGTGAACATGTTTTGGGAATAAAGAAGACTGATGTTAGGGTGCCTGGGTGACTCAGTGGGTTAAAGCCTCTGCCTTCAGCTCAGGTCATGATCTCAGGGTCCTGGGATCGAGGCCCACATCAGGCTCCCTGCTTGGCAAGGAGCCTGCTTCCTCCTCTCTCTCTGCCTGCCTCTCAGCCTACTTGTGATCTCTCTCTCTCTCTGTCAAATAAATAAAAATAAATAAAATCTTTAAAAAAAAAGAAGGCTGATGTTAAACAGGTGGATTCATGTTCAGAAAATACAATACGGTGGCCCAGTACTCCATCAGATTCTGTTACATCCTTTGAAAGTTACCACCAGGCAGGGAGGTTATAGGTTGAAAGTAAAGAGCAAACACCCTAATAGCAAGGTTACAGTCAGGAGAGGGAAATCCCTGGTATCAGGGGCAGGGAAATTTTCCCATGAAGCATGGTGCTTCATCCTGTATGGAAGGAGCCTGGGGTTTGAGTCTGACTCACAGGAGACACAAATGCATGCTAAGTTGGGCTGCAGGACAGACAAAAGGGACAGGGACTGTTCCCCATTTAAGCCTTTCAAATCTCAGCATCAGCTGTGATTTGGGGAATCATGGGTGGCCTCCCGTCAGTCCCAGAACCGAACTCTGCTAGCCTCACTGGAGCTGCTGAGGCCCCTCCTCTCATCCCCTGAGGCCCACATGGGATGGAAGAGATGCCCAAGATGTGAGACTCTTTCCTAACCTGAGGAGCATTTAGCGGGTCCAGCGCTGCAAAGAAATAGTATCTGCGTTAACCTAGTTCTCTTGGTTTCCTGAAATCCATTTTTCTTTAAATTAAAAAAAAAAAAAGTCTACGGATATGACTATTCTGAAAACATGTCTGCAGACATGCAGCCTGATCCTGCTCCTCCAGGAGAGTGGCCCCTCCGTGTCCCCACACCTGCACCCTGCCTGTAGCGATGGTGGGGGTGGGGTGCAGGAGCTGCACTCTTCCAGAGAAGCCTCATGCTCCCCTGCACGGACAAGAAAGGAGGAGAAATACTTGCATTTATGCATCATTTACTTTGTTGTTTTTCTTTTCAATGTGCAGCGTTTTTTTTTTTTTTTAAGTTTCATTTATGCAGTTGAGAGAAGGGTAATCAGAGCTATGAAAAGCTAGAAACGTCCATTGAATGGCAGAAACCTCCAAAGTTGTTTCCTGGTATCCAGTTCATTATTTCCTTCCTTCCTTCCTTCCTTCCTTCCTTCCTTCCTTCCTGCCTGCCTGCCTGCCTGCCTGCCTCTTTCCCTCCCTCTCTCCCTCCCTCCCTGCTTCCCTGCCTCCCTCCCTCCCTTCCTTCCTGTATAGTTAACATACAATGTAATATTAGTTTCAGGTGTACAGTACAGTGGTTCAACACTTCTATACAACACCCAGTGCTCATCAGAAGGGCCCTCCTTCACCCCATAACCTGTTTCAGCCATCCCCTACCCACCTCCTCTCTAGTGACCAGCAGTGTGTTCTCTGTAGTTAAGAATCTGTTTCTTGGTTTACCTCTTCCTCTCTCTTTTCCCCTTTGCTTGTTGGTTTTGTTTCTTAAATTCCACATTTGAGTGAAATCAGGTGGTATTTGTCTTTGACTGACTTATTTGCTTAGTGTAATAGTCTCTAGCTCCATCCACATCGCTGCGAGTGGCAAGATTTCATTCTTTATGATGGCTGAGTAACATTGTATATGTAAATATACTATTGTATACATAAATCACATCTTCTTTTTCTTTTTTCTTTTTTTTTAAAGATTTTATTTATTTATTTGACACAGGAGAGATCAGATCACAAGTAGGCAGAGAGGCAGGCAGAGAGAGAGGGGGAAGCAGTCTCCCTGCTGAGCAGGGAGCCCGATGTGGGGCTCCATCCCAGGACCCTGAGATCAGGACCTGAGCTGAAGGCAGAGGCTTTAACCTACTGAGCCACCCAGGTGCCCAAACCACGTCTTCTTTATCCATTCATCTGTCAGTGGACATCTGGGCTCTTTCCATAGTTTGGCTATTGTGGACATTGCTGGTATAAACATTGGGGTGCAGATGCCCCTTCAAATCTATATTTTTGTAGCCTTTGGGTAAATACCTAGTAGTGTGATTCCTGGGGCATAGGGTAGCTCTATTTTTAACTTCTTGAGGAAACTCCACACTGTTTTCCAGAGTGGCTGCACCAGTTTGCATTCTCACCAACAGTGCACGAGGTTCCCCTTTCTCCACATCCTCACCAACACCTGATATTTCCTGTGTTGTTAATTTTAGCCATTCTGACAGGTGTGAGGTGACATCTCACTGTGGTTTTGACTTGCATTTCCAGGAGGGGTAATTTTCCACTAGTCGTGATTGGCCATCAGTGGAACAGTCTCCTAATATAAAGGCCACCGTATCAGCTGAATGAGCAGCAGTCAAGAGATGTGGAAGGGACTTACTTTTCACGGAGAAGGAAGCTGAATTGCATTAACTTCAAGGTTCTACTCAATTCTGATATCTTCATGCATATGTCATAACACACCAACTAGATTATAAGCATCGCCATCAGCCTTCTACTTTGAAAGTCTCCCCAAACAGGTCCACGGCCCCTATGCAAAGCCTTTGACACCATATGTGTGTCAGAGTTCACTTTTTGTCTAATTTTAGCAGGGGCTGGGGAGGGTTCTCTCTTCTAAATAGGTTTGTATTTCTCTGCTCACCTGTATACATGTTCAGAATAGAGGCCTTTTATAGTTCGTGAGGAACATAATGTAAATTCTGGTCAGTTTTTGCTGACAGATTAGTTTGGACGTCACATAACTTTGTGTTTTCAGATCTTTTTCATTTTTAGAATTGTAGATGAGCAGCCCATGTTTTAGGCTTAAAGTCAGACATTCCCAGAGTTCAAATCTCATGTCCCCGTCTAAGACCTCTGTGACCCTGAGTGAACTTTTTCATCGGATTCCCCGCATGCAAATTGGCATTGCTAACAACTGTGTCTTCGGGGTGTTAAGGTGGATGGGCAAGTCTGAGACGCACCCCAGGGGCATGACCCATGTCCAGACCGACGGCTGCAGGTACAACGTGCTGTGATTTTGCCGGTCAGGTGGCAGCCTTGCAGCTCAGCAGAGCATGCTCTCCTTCCTGGGGCAGGGGCTCCTTGAAGCCCCCTCTGTGTGTCTTGTTTGTATCCAGTTCCAGGCTCCAGTGTCCGTAAATTAAACTGAATTACACAGAAGCTAGAGAAAATCAGCTGGGAGATGAAAGGCCTGGGAGCTTGTCAAAGGCTCTTAAGGAAGGATGGGCAGGGTGGAGGTGGGCCCTCTGGCCTCGGGGAATTCCCGCCCAGCAGCAGGTGAGACATCGCTGCTTGGTGGCCTGTGCTTTTTTGGGTTCTTATGCATTCACCGTCTCCGGCCTTGGCAGCAGCTGATGGCAAATTAATAATAGTAATAACAAAATAACGAAGATGTAATAAAATAATAATGATGATGATAATGAAACCGAACTTACCTCATTGGACAGAGTTGCCAATTCCACAGTAGAAACACGTATTCCAAACAGTCTGTGTTCAGTGGGGGAGCCACGGTGCACCAGTTTTCAGATTATCCTGTTATACCTGTTTGCAAATTCTCTTCCCGAAGCTGAGTGTTTGCATTGTCCTACAACAGCTGCATAGGGAGGGCACAGGCTGGCATCTGGCGTGGGAAGGACAGTAGGGTCCCTACAGCCAGGCCTTTCCAACAGCGAGGCAGTTGAGTTGCTCTGGAGATGTATTCAGGAGCTGAAGGCCTGGGGAGGGTCTGCAGACCAGGCTTCCTGGCGAGATTAAACACTCAGCAATGCAGAACAGACCCCAAATGTTATTGCAAGCAAAATCCTATTTTAATCTACCCTCTTGACTCTTGGAATGTTAAATTTAACTGCAGTTTGGAAAGCTCCAAATGTCTTTGATCTCCCCTCAAAGTGAGTTTGCCCTTGAAGCAGAAGGCTTGACCTCTTCCAACAGAATTTTTTAAGTGAAGTATGCGAAGCATCCTCGCCGAGAAGAGAAACAGCAGTTTTCTGTTTCCCTGGGGTGCTGGGTTTCTGTGCCCTCATGGTGGGCAGGAGAGGATGCCCTACAGTGTATGGGTGGCGACCCCAGGGGGCTCAGGAGAGACTGCAAAGGGAACCGGCACTGGCCTTCACTGGGTTGGCGGCACCACGTGCACCTGCTGCCGGAATCCAGTGAGCCACAGATCTTGTGTGCTGCATGACCTTGTTCCGTCCCGAACCCATCACCAAACAGTAAGGAGACTAAGCCCCTGCAGCTCCCATGAGGGCCAGGGTACCGCACTTCCTAAATGCAGCCTCGGCTGGAGATGCTAGCATTTTTGCTGAGATCTGCAAAGAAGCCCTCCTCTCCTCTCTGCTGGCCTGGGGAGAGGTCTGGCCCACAGAGGGCTGCCGGGACACAGACAGAAGCAGGCGCCGAGGTAGGGGATGGCTTAGCCATGGACACCAGGCACTCCTACAGGTGAGTAGTGATGCGGCTGCTGCGCTGTGCGCATGCACCCCTGCACCGCTCCGGGCATGCTGCAATCAAGCACAGCCTCTTCGCAGGGATCAACAGCATCTTCTGGGGTCAAGTCCAGCCTTTGTGCTGAGATTAACAGCAACTTCAGGGCCTCACGGATCTTTGCAAGGAGATACGGGGAAGAAGAGCCATTCCTCCGGATGCTCACAGCCCCTCGGGGCTCCTTGTTCCTTCAGATCCTGGAGAGTTAGCTATGTGGAATGCAGGAAGTCATCCCAGGCAGCTTTGTAGGGTTAATCCCATTCCCCATGATGTGCCTTGGTTCATAAGTTTGTGACCTTCAGAGAAAAGGGGTCTGTTTTTGCAGCTCTGATTACTGTAATGACTCCACAGTCCTCTGTGGCGACTTCCATCTGAAGAACTTCAAGTACCTTTTAAGCAGTAATTAGTCACACCACTATGTGGCCCATGCAATTGAATAAATGAGGCACAATCAACCTGAACTCTCTGAACCATAAAGACCATCACACAGTAGTTAGTGACAAACCAAGAAGAACCTAAGCATGTCAGTGCCCCATCCCTTATTGGCCTGTGGGCAGCAGCAAATTGAATAAAAAATAGTATTATGTGAATCGTGTTTTTAAAAATATATTCTACTAACATAGTTAGGAAAAGGATGATTTGTTGATTTTTAAAATCATTCTTAAATGGGGAAGAGGGGGACACAGAAGCAGAAAGCAAAAGAAACAAATAATTGGAGGAAGAGAATGGGGAGAGGTAAATGTAAGTTGAGTAAAAGGAAGGAAGAGAGGTAAGAGAGAGAGAGAAGGGGACAGAGACAGAAAGAGAGAATATATAAAGACAGCAGCACCTGGGTGGCTCAGTCGGTCAAGCATCTGCCTTCAGCTCAGATCATGATCCCGGGGTCCTGGGATTGAGTCCTGCATGAGACTCTCTGCTCAGCGGGAGTGGCTTCTTCCTCTGCCCCTCCCCCTGCTCATACTCTTTCTCTCTCTCTCACCAAAAAATATAGATAGATAGATAGATAGATAGATAGATAGATAGATAGATAGATAGAGGAGCTGAGGCAGGAAGGGGACATGGAAACGGATCAAGGACAGGGGTCAGGGGTCTAGAGAGGGTCTGAGAGCCAAGCAGGTGGCTCTGTGGTCTCCTGGCTTTTAACCAAAGCTGGGAGTCTCTCCTTACACTCTGTTTCTTCACCAGTATAACAAAAATTATAGCAGTGTCTTCATTTCGTGTTGTTTGAAGGACTAAATGAGAAGGTATATAATTCTTAGCCTACGGATGGGCACACGACAATTTTAACTGTTGCTTCTATTCATATTAACCAGAATAATAAATATTATAATCGTGAGTAATGCCTTACAATAGAGATGCTCCTGATGAATCATTTGTAACAGTATGCTCCTGCGACAACTAAAAAGACAGAAATGACTACAGGTGTACCTTTGGCAGAAACAGAGAGGCAGATAAATGGAGAAAGAATTTTGACTGAGGAAGACTTCGTTTTAGTGTCCCTCAACTCCTAGCAGATAGAAGGTCTACCTGAGAAGGAAAATAGCATTAAATCAGTTAAATATGCCGTACGTCATAGCTCCAGCCCAAGGTTTGATAAGCTGAAATTCTACATGATCGACTACAATATAATTCTGAGATGACGGGAAGATATTGCATAATTGCTATATCCCTGGATATCAGAAACCAGAGAAGTAATTCAGTGGGCACTTCAATTATTGATTTAAAATGATCACAATCTAGAGATTTTGATATTGTGAGCATTATGGCATCCTGGGTCTCACTGTAAAGCTTTCCTAAAATAAAAAAAGACATAGTGCTTATATCTTCCTTCCCTACTCTCATGCGTCTGTTCTTGAAACACTCCAAAGACAATGACCTCATGGGTAGACAGGATTTCTAATTGTCCAGAAGAGGCTGAGGCATTTCAAATGGCCCATTTCTAGATGGTCCCCACCATGGGATCTCTGTGCAGATATGGGGCTGGGTCATTCTGCACAGGTCCTTCCAAGTCATCTTCACATCCATCTGCCATCTTAGTGTAAGCTTTACAGAGAAAGGTATACAAAACTCAACAGAGAGACACAGCCCATATTTCCAAAAAGGGATTAATTTGAGCTTCTGCAGAGAGAATGTTTAGATATTCGTCAGTGATCCTTTCACTGAATTTGGGCTAACTTTTTCTGCTAGGTTGGAAGATGATTACCTTGATTCGCCCCTGAAACTGAAACATTATTGGACCCCAAGGCTGCAGCTTTTCTTGGCAGTAGCATATTCACGCCAAGGTGTTTTGATCCAGATGTTAATACTTGCATTTCAGAATGCTAAGCCCGTTATGGGTTCCACGGCAGTTCTTGCCTGAAATTGCCAATTATGGAGTCCAAAACACAAACCTACAAGTAAACATTTTCCTTTAAATGCAGTCTAACAGCCTCCTTCATTAAAGTCAATTTTTTCTGTTTTCATAATGCCATTATGAGCCACAGTCAGTTGTACTGAGGTTATTTACAATGTTTGGAAAATGCTCAGAGCCTTCTCCAACAATGCATTAGCACTTAGCCAGCTGGAGTCCTGCTGACAGCACCAATTAATGGCGATACCTCTAATGAACCACAGCCCCTCCTTCTCGGGGCACGTATGGGGATGGGCTATTAGGACCTTCCCTGAAATCCTACAGACACCAAGCTACAAGCGCATGTTTAAAATTGATACACCATGTTTTACCACCGAGGAAAATCTTGTGTTTGGGGAGATTTATGTGTATTTATTGTTAGAAAAATACAGTCTGACAGATTTGGGTGGCTTCAAAAGAATGACTATTACCACTTCCACAGGTGAAGGGGTGGGGCGAAAGTCTGATGTGGAAACGCATTCCCTTCAATTCCTGGAGATCATGTTCTCTAATCTTGGTTCATTGTTCCTTTTATCCTTTGTGGTCAAGTGCCGACTTCCTCTCATGAAAAGCCCAGGAGGGCTAGAACTTGCTCCATGAGGGTGAAGAAATCCAAAGCAAGCCAGCGCTGCATGGGGTTCTCAGAGCAGACAGTCTTCTGCGAATAATGAGTCAACCTTTGAAGCCACCCCATCCTCGGGTGTCTGTGGATCAGGCTCTGCTTTACCCGCTCCCCCACTGATAAAGGGTGTCCTGGAATCAGGACATGGCTCCTCTGGGGAAGTCATGGTGCTAACCTCCTGGTGGGACATTAGCACATCTGGGTCAGCCTTCCAGTGTCAAAGGGCCCAAAGGACTGAAGACTCCTACCATGTCCCTCTTTTTGTCCTATTTGCATTAGCGAGTACAATTCACAGAGCCATGACTGACACCTCCAAAGTCATTACTTTATGCTCTATTTCAGCATATTTTATTTTATTTTTTTAAAGATTTTATTTATTTGACACAGAGAGAGAGAGAGAGATCGATCAGATCACAGGTAGGCAGAGAGGTAGTCAAAGAGAGAGGAGGAAGCGGGTTCCTTGCTGAGCAGAGATACCGATGCATGGCTCAATCCCAGGACTCTGAGATCATGACCTGAGCGGAAGGCAGAGACTTTAACCCACGGAACCACCCAGGCACCCCTATTTCAGCATATTTTAAAAGAAATGTTTCAAATCTTCATTCTTCACAGCACTGGGTTAGGATTCAAGACACTTGGGTTCTAGACTGAGCCTCGCTTTTGGACCTCAGTGAGCCATGTTTTTCTGAGCTGATGAATGGATAGAAATAATGACGCCTTCCTACAGGACAGTTGTGATGGGAAAACGCAAAACTGTATAGTCAAGTGCTTTGAAAAATCATGAGCCACTTAAGATGTGCCAAGTATTATTTAAGTGGGTTTTTGTTTGTTTTAAGGGTGGCAGGATGACTTTGGCCTATGGATGATTTGGCTGAAGGCACCTGAAAAATGTCAAGTCCAAGAAGGGGGCTCTGCCCTCCCCTTCTCCTGGAAGCAGGAGGAAAAACCCCACAAGGATGACATCCTCCTATGCCTGGGGGAAAATAATGTTCTCATCACCAAGGATGAGGAGTGGAAGCCGAGAGAATTCTGTACAAACAGACCTTGTTAAAATAATTCCATCTTCTTTTTTTTTTAAAGACTTTATTTATTTATTTGATACAGAGAGAAAGATTACAAATTACTAGGCAGAGAGGCAGGCAGAGAGACAGGGAGAGGAGGGAGCAGGCTCCCTGCCGAGCAGAGAGCCCGATGCGGGCCTGGATCCCAGGACGCTGAGATCATGACCTGAGCCGAAAGCAGAGGCTGTAACCCACTGAGCCACCCAGGCGCCCAATTCCACCTTCTTTTAGCATCCTTGTATACTGAGTTACTTTTCCAAAATTTCCTCTGTTTGTATGGCCTGGTAGAAATGCATTTAAGTTTGCATCTTCTTTGGGTCTTCAATCCTTATGAGGGATCCACATCACCTAAACCTTACACAAAATAGTCCTGTGTGTTTTTCTTCTGCTGCTCTGTCTTGTGTCAACTTAACTCTCAAGTCTGGGTGCAAACCCTTGAGGAGAGAACTACAGATTTGCCTCTCCTGCCCTTCTGACCCTTCCTCTGGGAAGTTTCAGAACTTTCATTAAGCCAAACTGCATCCTTCCTCCTCATACTGTCATGTCCATTTTTCCTCCCCTCCTATCCCAGTCCAACGTGGAAACTGGAGAAGTTAAAATAGGAACAGGCACCTGTGGAGCAAGACTGGCAAAGCCCCAAAGCCCCCTGGAGCACAATTAGTGCAGCCCATCCATCCTTGGCAACCTTGCTCCTCCAGGCAGGATCAGATGCCTAATTTGTCTGAAGGCAGATCCATCAACCCAACTCCTAGGGGTGGAGGTGGTACCTGGCTTATCGCCATAAATGTTGTCTGTGGGACAAGATATCAGTCCCACAAGACATCAGGAAAAGACACCAGCATAGGTCCTGCTGGGCTGGTGGTGTATGGCAATGCACACAACAGTCAGAAGGTATCTTGGTGGACCCCGAATCTGAGCAAGATGGTGGTGGGAGGTTGTTGGTTCAATTATAAGTGTCCTCAGAGGACCCCCCAGGACTCCAGCAGACATGCCTTCCACCTGAAGCCACACCTAGCCTCCTAGTGATTGCAGCCAGCCTTCCTGCTGTGACTTACCTTTCTTAAGGAACAACCCATAGACCCACCACCCTTCCTACTGGTACCTTCTGTCTCAGGACACACTACAGAGCACAGGCTGTAGGGTCCGCTCTGTCTCTTAAAGATGACTCATCAGTGAATGGTTGATTTCGCATAGTTACTTCTAGAGGACAATTTCACACTGTCCTGGGAAAATAATCCAGAATGGAAAGTGAAAGGTAATTGCTTATAAAATTCCAAGCTGTCAGGTAGTACTTAAAAACACAGGAAGGGCAAGTTTGAGCATATTCTTAAAATTCTGACCTCATTTTCATTTTGTCAGATTTAATCTTGTCCTTCTTCCCCCCCCATCCCCACCTTGTCTTCCTCCTCCTTCTCCCTTCCTCCGCTTCTCCTCCCCCTCTTCTTTCTCCTTCTTTCCTTCTCCCTCTTCCTCCTCCCTTCCCTCTCCTCTCCTCCTCCTCTCCCTCCTTCTCCCCTTCCTCCTCCCTTTCCTCCTCCTCTTCCTTCGCGTCTTCTTCCCCCTCCTTCCCCTCCTTCTCTTTTCCATCTTCCTCCCTTTCCTTCCCCCTCCTCCTC
The DNA here is from genome assembly GCA_002007465.1 of Ailurus styani. Classification (NCBI taxonomy): domain Eukaryota; kingdom Metazoa; phylum Chordata; class Mammalia; order Carnivora; family Ailuridae; genus Ailurus; species Ailurus styani. The sequence continues at coordinate 181,463 of LNAC01000617.1, forward strand.
TCCCGCCTCTCACTTCTCCTCCTTCTCCTCTTCCTTGCCCTCCTCTCTTCCCTTCTTCTCCTCCACCCTTCCCCACTCTTCTTCTTCTTCTTCCTCCTCCCCTTTCTTCTCTCTCTCCCTTTGTCCTTTTTGTTTGTGTCACAGTGAAATCATACAAGTGTTGCTCAAGGAGCACATGCCCTGGCAGCATCTCTTAGTTCACCTCAAGTTATCTTACCCGGGACAGGACCAGTTGGAGGGGGTTCTAGAGGTACACCCGCCTAACATCCAAGACATAGGTAAATATTTGCTTAGTGACAGAAATTTCTAATTCCCTTTCACTGAGCTAAGCTGGGAGAATATTTCCTGGCAGCTCTGCTCAGTTAAAGACATTTTCTGATAAACAGAAACTGTGTTTTACTGGATTCTTCATCCATAAAATTAGGTGGTTAGACTAGATCATCTATAGGGGATTTCTGAGCTCAAAGTGGTACAAGTCTATGATTTTATGATGTGGTACTGAGATTTTCAATTAAATTTTGCTCAGTAAGGATTATCAAGCATCATCTTGATTTGTCACAGGAAAGGGGCATTCCATCATGCCCAAGCCAAGCTCGACATCCATGCTTATTGACTTCTTGCCAGTTTACTCAGTGTTTCCTTAAGCCAAATAGTTTTCTACAAAATTTACGTGAAGGGATAGTTCAGTAAAACTCAAAATAATTAGGATGGCTAAACTCAATATCACTGTCATATATATATATATATTTTTTTTTCTCACCCACTTGAAAATAAATAAGTCTAATTTGGAATATATTCCATGCCAGGTCACAAGCAAGAGTGCAATTTTAAAATACACATATTATAAAATCAGCATATTCCACATAGTATTTATCTGTCCCAAGGAGCTAGTCAAAGAGGCATGATTCTCAGAGTTGAAGTATTGCCTAGCAACTAAAGTCCTTTTAGAATCAGTAACACTAGAGATAAACAGTTTACCTGTTGCAACAATATATTTATATTTGATTTGTGTCCTAAGTGGCTGATTTCTCTTTCTGTAAATTTAGCAAGAAGGGACGGCCAAAAGCACTCAACTCTTATGTGGGTGTCATATATGGATGAAATATGACCTACTTAAAGAAATCCAGAAATGATCAGAAGGTGTGTGGGGTGAAATTCATCTCTGGTTCCCAAACTCAGCTAAGGTCAGACTCTCCTGGGGACGTCTCAAAGTCCTGCTCTCCAGACAGCAACCAATACTGAATGAATCCATGCGTGAGGGAAGTCAGGCTTTAGTGGTTTTGAAGATTGGATTACTATCACTCCCATTTCACAGGTAAGGAAAACGAGGCACAGAGACGTTAGTTAAGTTTCCCAAGCCCACACTGCGAGCACAAGCAAAGCTGGACTTCATACCAGAAGACCCAACTCCAGAGTCTGTGCTCTTTATTGCAACATCACTCTGCTTCTTCTATGAACTCACAGAACAATCAGAAAATGCAAATCAGCAAAATGCCAAATAAGAACACTTCAAATCAGAGGCAGCTAGCAGTCATGTCTTACAGTAAGCCATTCATGATTTCCCTTTGGAGGGCATCTTCAGTTGTATATGTAATATGTTAGTATCAGGGCTCTAGAGGATTCCAAGCTATTGGGTAGTAACCAGATATGCGTATGGGGATGTATCATATAATAAATATATCCTGTTTTGCAATGCACTTTCACAACCACATGCTATGGATACCTTTCACTGGGTGCATTTTTGTAACACCATTTGAAATGAACATAATGCCTTTGATTATATGATGTTGGGGCTTAAAAATATTTCTTTGAATCTTTGACGTGATTTGCTTTTAAAAGAAGGAAGCTACCTAATTGTTCTCCCCTCCTCCTGAGTGTGGCTGGATTAGCGAATTCTTTCTAAACCACTGAAGTGATGGGGAGTGACCTCCAAGTTTGCATCATAAAAGGCATGGCAGAGTCCTCCATGCTCTGTCTTGGGTCATTTTCCCAGGGGAAGCTAGCTGTGGGGTCATCTGGCACCCAGGCAGCCCTACGGAGAAGTCCACATAGCCACCTGAGTGTGAGAATAACTATCTTCTCACTTCTTCACTGTGGTTTGCAGAATAATGCCCCCTACCCCCCAGGAAGTTCACATCCTAGTTGCTGGGCCCTGTGACTATGTGACATTACCTAGCAAAGGGGACTTCACACATGCACAAAAGTTAGGGACCGTGAGATGGGGGAGTATCTGGCTTATTCGTTCTCTACGGTCCTTGTCACCTTAAGTGGCCATAACACAATTGCACAGCCTTGGTGATTTAAACAATAGATATTTATTTCTCATAGCTCTGGTTGTGGAAGTCCAGGGTCCAGGCACCAGCACATTTGGTATCTGGCAAGGGCCCACTCCCTGGTTCACCGAGTATAACTTTTCATTGTGTTCTCATGAGACAGAGAGGAAGAGAGAACTCTGGTGTTTCTTCCTTTTCTTATAAGGATAATACTCTCATCATGGGGACTCTATTCTCATGACCTCATTTAAACCTAATCACCTCCCAAAGACCCTGCTGCCAATTACTGTCACCCTGGGAGTTAGAGATTCAACATATGGATTTGCAGGGGACATAAACATTCCATTGGGATCATCCAACTGACCCAGTGTCATCTTAAGAGTCCTTAGAAGTGGAAAAGGAGGTTGTAGTGATGCAAGGTGAAAAGGACTCCCCCACGGGTGTTGGAGGAAGGGCTGATGAGCCAAGGATTGTGGGCACCTCTACACACGGCAAGAAACAAGGAGATGGGTTTTCCTCTGCACCCTCCCAAAGGAACACGGACCTGCAGACACATTGACTGTCACCCAGTGAGACCCGTATTCAGCTTCTGAATTCCTGACCTGTAAGGTGGTAAATCTGTGCTGCTTTCAGCCAGTAAATGTGTGGCAATTTCTTATAGCAGCCATAGAAAACTAGTACACTCACCAATGCTAGGTCTTAAAATTGTTTCCTGTTCAACTTTGATAGGCAAAAACAGCTGTTTCCTTTTTTCTCGAATGACAAATTGTCTTGAATTTCTTGCCTTATAACTATTACTTTGTTATCATGTTGAAGTACTGGGAGCATCTCTTCCTCGCTAGGTTCTCCACGTCTCTTCCTGCCTTGTGTCTGCCTGCCTAATGGTCTTCCGTGGTGCATTTTGTTGAGTCCCTACAACCTTTGGAATGTTTTGTGGTTGTTGCTTGTTGGGATTCTTTAAGGTCACTTTTGATTCAAAGTCTCCTTTTCAATGAGTGCGCGTTGCAGAAAATGAGATGAGCCAGAATTTAAAACAAGACTTTGCTTTTCATTAAGGATTTCTTCTTTTGTTGAAACATTGACGTTCTCTTGCTGAAATTGTTATGTAAGGGAAAAACAAAACAAAACAAAACAATCCTGCACCCTCTGCACCAACACAGAGAAGAGGGAGAAGGGATACGCTATTGTAGAGCATAGACTTTGCTATCACATGTACGGGCATCCAAGGCAGCACAGATGTGACGACGAAGACAGGACGGAATTGCACAGATGTTCATATAGTGGAGTAAGAGGAAGAACAGGGAAATCTCTTATCTCTTAGAGAGGTGGAAGGGTGGATCTTGGGAAGGTCTCCTCTAGATAAACCTCTGAGCTGATTCCAGAGTTCCAGGTTACAGCCACAGGGTAGGAGATCTTACACAGTAAAATGTGTAAGGAATGTTCTTACACAGAACGTTCTCCTCTTATTGGCCTATTGCTTTTTCAAGGACACAGGCTACACAGGGAGAGAAAGAGACCATGACTCACTCCTCAAAGAAAATGGCATCGTGTATGTTTCTTTATGATGGAAGTGTTGATTTTCTCATTACTGCCTGAAAACCCACCTTTTTCTTTTTAGATTTATGCCACCACCCCGCTTCGATACACCTGATCCCTGAATAAAATGAACAATGATAAATCTATGAGTGTTGAAAGTTGCCAGGGTCCCTAAATTTCTTATTGATCCCCAGATAACTACTCTCTGAGTGGGACTTTCTTGGCAATTCCTCTATACACAAACCTGTATTACTCTTGAGAAGAGTTTTAGAATGACCTCTATGTACTAGAGCCTGGGTTCAATTTTAATTAGGCTATAAGTGGTAAATATTTGCTAATAGACTTGGGGTGAATAATTAATTAGTAAAAGACTGTTATGTGCTGACAATTTATGTGACCTAACTAATAGTTTAGATCCAATAAAGTCTTAGTGAAAGCAATCCTTTCTAACCTAATTGTTGAAAATTTAAGAGATCTACAAAACTGCTATTTAAAAAAATAATTAAGTGTGATTTCCTTTTCAAATTCATTCCTATTTCGATGGTTTATATGAAGAAGTTATTCTTTCTGTTCTGTTGCATTACTCTAACAGCTATCCATCAAAACATAGTAAAACTGGGATTAGACAGATGCCGCTTTTCTCCCTTTGTGGTACTTGACCATATTTCTGCTACACTATTGCCTAAAAGAAGCTAGGTTTCTTTTATTCTTCCAATGAGTAAAGGTTGTATGACCTGAAAGTCCAATTATTTTTTTAACAGCTTTGTGGATGCCTAATTTACATGCCGTTAGATTCAGCCATTTAAAGTGTAGCATTCAATGATTTTCATAAAATATAGAGAGTGGTGAAACCATTTACAATTCCGTTTTAGAATCACAAAAGGATCCACCACCTCTTGACAGTCTCTCCACATTTCCACCTCCAACCCTGTGGAGCCAGGAATCTGTTTTCCATCCCTACTGACTTGCTTTTCCTTAGGTATTTCCTGTACATGGAGTCCTATACGATGTGGCCTTATGTGTCTGGTTCTTTTCACTTAGCATCATGTTTTCAAGGTTCATCCAAGTTGTAGCTTGTATATGTAGTTCATTTTTTTTAAGATTATTAATTTATTCATTTGAGAGAAAGAGAGTGAGCAGGAGCAGGGGGAAGGGGCAGAGGGAGAGGGAGAAGCAGACTTCTCGCTGAGCAGGGATCCTGACATGGGGCTCAATCCCAGGACCCTGAGATCAAGACCTGAGCCAAAGGCAGATGCTTAACCCACTGAGCCACCCAGGCATCCCTGCAGTTCATTTTTTTAATGCCAAATAATGTTCCATTACATGAATGTTGCATATTTTGCTTATCCCATCACAAGTTGATGTCCATTTGGATTGGTTCCACTTCGTTGCTATTAGGAAAAAAGCTGCAATGAGCATTCTCAAGCAAGTCTTTGTGTGAACATGTATTTTTATTTCTCTTGGGTAGATTCCTAGGGTTGAGATCGCCGGGTCTTATGATAATGCTTAACTTTTGAAAAAACTGCCAAACTTTTCCAAAATGACAAACATTTATATTCCCATCAATAATATAGGAGAGGTTCATGCTTTTCCACCTCCTTGCCAACATTTGTTCTTGTGTGCTGTTTTGCTTGGAGTCATTCTAGGGGGTGTGCAGTGGTTCTCACTGTGGTGCTCATTTTCATTTCCCTGATGACTAATGATGTTCAGCATCTTCGTATGTGATTGTTAGCCACTGGTATGCCTTCTTTGATGAAATATGCATTCAGTTATGTTTGATTCTATCTGAATGAATATTTACTATGTGCTTTGTAACATCAAATGAGCACCTTGTATGTGGAATGTGCTGAACTGGTTGATTTGTCACATACTTAAAAAAAAAATCACCCAATTCTTGAGTGCTTTATGGCAATAATCACATGATTCATGAGCGTTGAGCACTATAAGAGATCATTTTACCTAATGTTTTGGTGGTTTCAAGGAAGAAAAAAGTCTCTTCCATCTCGATAGGACAGAGGAGCTTGGAGAGAAAGCAGTATTTAGATTCCATTGGTAGAAAAGTTAAAAGTTCAAATGTACAGAAAGGGGAGACAGAAAGAAGTATATTTCAGGTTGAGCAGGTAACAAAGGCCTGGGGCAGAGAGAAAAAAAAATTGTGCATTATGAACAAACTCAGTAGTTTTCTGTTGCTGAGTTACATAATATAGGAAGGGAAGTCATTAGGGAATTAGGCAGGATCTGATCTTGAAGTACGTTGAAATGCTAAGCAGAAGAATGTGTATTTTCTTCTTAAGAATGGAGAGAACTTCATTTTCAGCCATTGAGGGTCATTATTAAAGCTGTTTTATGGAATGTTAGTCTATAATTTATGTATAAGTAAAATGGGGGAAGGAAGAGAATGGATGAAGAGAAACCACCTAAAAATACTTCTGAGAACATTGGTGGAAAGTAACAGAGACTAATAAAAAGTGAAGTTGTAGTTACTGAATGCACAAGACTTGGCAAGTGATAAGAAAGCCAAAGAAAGCCCTGGGGTTTTGAGTACTGGATGAGAAGGTGAGCTATAAAGGGAGACACCATTAGTAGAGGTTTGAGAAAACAGGGAGGGAGATGATGAGTTAGCCTGGAGTCCCCAGACCGGAGGTGCTATTGGATCACCAGGTCTCTGGGAGTGACATTGGGACCATGGGGCCATAATTCAGCAAAGTCATCACCAGGTTGGAGACCCTCCAGAGAGGAAGGTTGTGGAACCATGAGATCAGGATATAATGCTTAGGTGTTGAGCAGACCCCTGCCCTTCCCTTTATCTGATGTCCAAAGCTCCATTGACGCCAGACCTTTCGATTACTTTTTGCCAGAATTGTAAACTCTAGGACATCTTTCTAATTTTCATGATGACTTTCCTCTCTACTCTGCCCCTGATTTCATGTGTGTGGATTTGAGATAACCCTTCCAACTCTATTTGCTAGTGCTTCCCTGACCTTGTCTGTTCTAACGTCTGTGCAGCTGCCCAGTGAGCACAGCATTTAGGACTTTTTATCATATATTTTATTCTACTCACGATAGCTTTTCCAGGACCCAATCTTCTAATATCTTTTGGGTCCACATAATCAAACTAAAATTCTCCCTGGTCTGTCAGTGTTTGAAATATAGCCATTTGTCTTAAAATATTCATTGTCACTCACTCCAGATATGATAATGAGCAGCCATGAGTATATATATATATATATATATATATATTACAGATATACTATGTGCCAAGAACAGTGCTACATTTTTTTCCATAAGTGTGGCTTCTTTTGCTCCTTGGCTCCTCATAACAATTCAGTGAAGACGTGGTATGAATGCATTTCTTAACATGGTAACCGAGACCCAATGTCACAGGGTATTGCTTACTGAAATTGATTCTGGCTTCAAGGTAGAATATGATCTAATATAATCCTTAGTGAAACCTTGAGAAATCAAAGGGAAAAATAGCTTTAGGAAGTTACTGTGATGAGTCCCCACAGAACCCAATTCAGCTGGTGATGTAGTTCTGAGCACACAGAGATGAATTTTTGGTTGGCATTTGCTTTCTTAGGCTTTAATCCATTCTAAGCAGCTCTTTTTAGGGTTTACTATGTCACTGAGTGTAAAATGCATTTTATTTTTTAGGGAATTTGCTAAAAGAAGCTATATAAGCCAAGCCAAAAGCCTCTCCACAACAGCCAGAAAGTTCCATGAAAGTATGTCATTAAGCACATGTTCCAGAAAGATTTTTGTCTCATTTTGCCCTCAGGGGTATATATTCAGAAGTAAAACATCTTCGCTGACTTGTGCATTTGATGTTAACACACTGAAAATAATAGCAAGAACTATGAAATGGAGAAGGCAAGGTTGGAACTGGCCAAAGTGAACGAACACCACAGAATCTCTCTTACCAAATGCAGTCCCTCACCGATCCTGAGTGCATTATCACATGGGAAATTTAAGCCACACATATTCTGTGCCAAGTGACAGAACACCCAATTCAAACTAAAATTTAAAAGGGGGGATTTAGTGTCTCCCATTATAAATCCCTAGGTAGATCTAGATTTGGATAAAGTTTGAGCCTACAACTCAAAAATGTCACCAGAGACCAAGTGCTTCTGTCTTCTGTCATGGCGACTCCATTTCGGCCTCTTGCCTGTAGGTCCAACCCCTCCACCCCCCGCCTTTGGTGGATTTCCCATAATCTCACCTCCCCAGATCTAGAAAGTTCTTCTCTAGTCATTACTGTAGATGAGAGAGGAGGTTTCTCTTTCCAGAAACCCCCAAATTGTCTTCACAAATCTCTGGCCTGTAAGTAGGTTGTGTTGCCATCCAAGGACCAACCCCTGTGGCCAGAGCTGTAGGCTTTGCTTATTGACCGTCCCCCTCGGCATCCAGGGCTGGACCTGGGGTGAGTTGGCACCACCCCAAACACACAGATGAAATGGGGAGTGTCTGCCCCCTCCGGGTCAGATAGCAGTGCTGTACCAGGAGCTCAGAGCAGGAAGGTGTGTGGCAAAAAGGACAGGTAGACACTGTGAAAGGAACCACTCACCTCTGTGGCTAAGCAAATGCCCTGAGAATGCAGAGAATGGGGGCCAAGGCTGAAGGGACACTGGTAGCTTCAGAGTGACACTTTCAAGCAGTCATATAATAGGATTTCAAAGAAGATGGAAATCCTTTTAAAAAGGAGTTAGTGTAGATGTACCAGATTATGAACCTCGACACCAGGAACATTCTCTACGGTCATTTTTATCTGTTAAAGTTCCCAAGTCGAATATCACATCATTCATTCAGCCCTAATATCTACTAAACACTTCTGTGTGCTCTCCTTGTGTGAAGTCCTGGAAATAGCATGATAGAATAGATGTGGCATTGTCCTCAAGAGACTCATTCTCTCATAGGGAGCCAGATGTAGAAACACATGGTGATGACAATGAGCTCTCTGCTAGACCCACCCTTACTGAAACTACTGCTATCAGACCTCCCTCTACTCTATATTTCTCCACTGTTCTTACCTCCACTGAACTTACCTATATCAGACATCACCCGCCAGGCTACCTCTGGTAGACCTACCTGGACTGGACCTACCTCTAAGAGGTCTACTCAAAGTAAAAACAAGGTGTTCAAGGAGCACAGAGTTAGAAGAAGAAAAGGTACATCTGTTCTGAGTCAGGCATTGTGCAGACAAGTTACACATTTTTTTACTTTGTCCCCCATCAGTCACCTTAGATGGTGAGGTTATCTCCATTTGCACAAAGACTGAGGGGAAAGAGGTTAAGAAACTTGGCCAAATACACACAGCTAGTGAGAAGCACGGGGATGGGAAAGCCAGTTGCACGGGTTTCTGTAGCCTAGGGGTTTGGGCAGACAGATGGGTTGAAGGGAACTCAGAACAGGCCAGGGAAGGGAGGAGGGCTTTGGCTGCTGAGCAGTGGTGGGAGACCAGGTCACACTAGAGATATTCAGAAGCAGGTATGTGACTGAGAATGGTCACTTTGACTGGAATATGGAAGCTGGATTATTTGGCAATGCCTCTGAGGCAAGGAAACCATGAATATTTTCAATCTTTAATTACTAATATTTTCAAAACTCAATTAAGACACAATAATCTTAAAATAATCTTCTAAAATGCACATAACTATATACTTCCTGAAGCCTTATTTTTCCACATCTCAATACTTTAAAAACAAAAGTTAACCACCTCGATATTCCTTAAAATGTCCAAGTAGAAAAGAGTCTGTGGGAGTCTTCCATGCCTGAAGTCTTCAGGTTTTGAGCTCCATTCCATTGTCCTCATTTCAGTGCTTTATGACCATATTTCGAAATCACAGGCCATATCAACTTATTCCTTCTTTCTTTTCCTCCAAATTAAGGAGAAAACAAAGAAATCCCCTCCTCAATCCCTCCAGTTATATACTATTTAGGAGTCTGTCTAATCCTAAAGACCATAAGTCAACAGCTTTTTAACTAAGCAGTTTGTTTTCTGTTCTAAGCAACTGAACCTTAAAAATACTTTTCCTTCACTTTTTAGATTTCCTCACCCTTCTCCTAAAAAACCCCGGAGAAAAACCAAACCAAACAAACAAAAGCCAAGAGAGACTTTGGAGTCCCAGTCAAGCTCTGCCAAGATCTTCTAAATAGGGAAAATCATGGCAACTCGTCTGCTTGTCCTTTCCTTCCTTATTAATGTCTGGTTCCTATTGGCTGATGTAGGGTCAAGCATCACAGCACCATATCTGGCTCGTTGCCCTCTTTTTAAAATGAATTTTCTTGATGAAAGTATCGATCTATCTCTTTACCATGGCAGTATCTCCTCCCTAGGTCAGAAAGCCAATGTGGGGATCCTCAGCATGGCCGAGGACATCCTTTCCAAATTCAATCCAGTGAGTCCTTGGCAAGGCAATCAGAATTTAAAATTCCACATATCACCTGATCACCCACAGACCCTTATTCTAACAGGTGAACCACAGTGTAGTCCTGGATTCCAGGGATTTGTCTTAATCTAGAACATGCATCTATGATTTACAGGACAGGTTTGCCCTGGAGGATGATTACAGGTGTATGTAGGGGAAGGTTGAAATGAATATTCTCAGTCTTCCTTATATATGCACAGTGTTTATACACATGCCCCAGAGTCTGTGAACTGACTCAGGTCTGAGAATTGAGTATGAGTGAGTGGGTGCCTTCTATTGTGGCTCCTGGAAGCAGGCATCAGCTTGTCAGAGAGAAGCATTTGCATTTACACTGATGAAATGTGATTCCATGAGCTGTCTAGCTCTAATTGATGAGCCACTACCAAAAATCCCTAGAGGTGAAACCATTCTCAATTGTTCTGGTCCAGCTATTGATGTGAGGGGCCTTGCTGTCTATAGCACTGGTGGTTATGTGTCACTCTTGGCTCCTCTACTTGGAGTCCTATCACCCCAATGCAATCAGGGACTCCATTTCAATGGGAGCACCCCTGGTACCCCACCCATATCTCTGGGCATCAAAGAAAACCTTCTAAAGAACTTTTTTTAAATGCTGGACTCCCCACTCCAATATTTCTCAAGACCTTTCCAGAGGAATTATCTTCTGGGACCATTGGTAGGTCATAATGAGGACATGTGGGCAAACCATACATGATAATCCATTGTAACACTCCTACTGTAGGACATTTTGACTTTATATTATATGAAGAACTTTCTGGCAACTGGCATTTCTGTGTGTGTGGACCACTGTTGAGTCCAGCACTTAGACACTTAAACAAGAACATTCTTAGAATCATTTCTTCTACTCATACTACCACGGTGACTCCAGAGTTTCTGGAAAAGGCTCCTTTAGGATTTAGTACAAACGTGTACAATTTTGGTTTCTACCTCCCTCCCCCCATTTTAGCATCTTCAGGATCTATTCTTAAATAAAATCTCTAGATTTTTGTTCATACTAGTTAACCGATTTTTGCAAATTGTTTGGTACCCCTGCCTTCCCTGTGAAGGGTTTGTCTTTATAAATCTATCCCTGGATCGTGCAAGGCCAGACTCCAAATTAGAGACAATTAGATGGAGTGTGAGTGAGATGTAAGTGTAATTGGCTTCCTCCTCACTGGTAACTCTTCCAGGCGAGAGACTTACACAGTCTTTGATGAGTAAGAGGTTTTGTCAGCACAGCCCTATATTCATGGTCGCCAAAACATGGAGTCAACTGAGATGTCCTTCGGTAGGAGGATGAATAAAAACTGTAGTCTATCCAGACAATGGGATATTACTCAGCATTGAAAAAAAATGAGGCATCAAGGCATGAAAAGACATGGAGGAATCTTAAATGCATATTACTAAGTGAAAGAAGCTAATCTGGAAAGGCTACGCACTGTATGAGTCCCACCATATGACTTTCTGGAAAAGGCAGAACTTCAGGGACAGTGAAAAGGTCGAGGGTTGCTGGGGCATGGGTCTTGGGAAGGGATGAAGAGGTGGACACACAGGATTTTTTAGAACAGTGAAACTTTTATCTTGCATGATATTATAATGGTGGATACATACAGGTCATTATGCATTTGTCCAAACCCACAGAAGGCACAATACCTACAGTGACCCCTAATATGAACCATGGAGCTGGTGATGATGAGGTATCACTGTGGATTCATCAGTTGTAACAAATGTCCCATGCTAGTGGAGGGTGTTGATAGTAGGGAAGGCTGGGGGGCGGGCAGAGCGTAAGTGGGAAATCTCTGTACCTTTGTCTCAATTTTGTTGTGATCTAAAATTGCCCTAAATAATTAAGTCTTAAAGTACAAGACAAAAATAAATAAGTAAATAAGTTTTTTAAGACTCATCAGTGATGGGAGGAGGGCAGGTGTGGCTGGCACGGAAGGCTCAGTTGCGTTGGAGGGCACAAGGTGTTCCAAAATGCAAAGGATTTCTGCATATCTCCATGTCAGTTCTTGGGTTACCTTTCTTATACATAGAACACATGGGTCACTTGCAAATTCAGCAAACACTATAATATAATAGGACATAAGATGAAATGCACTTTGGGTTCTCCACCGTCCTAGCTCAGCAGCTACAAGAGAGAGGACATTCTTTTAGCATAGACACCGAAATCTCATGAGTTTCCCCAGGATTTAAGAATTTGGGCTTGTTGTCCTCTGTCTCCAGGTATAAGTGGTCATCCCTCTGACCCCAGCTGTCCTCAAATTTGTTATGCCCCTAATTCAGCTCTCCAAGAGCAGTCAATGGCCCCGCCTGGCCCTCAGTGGACCCTCCATTCCAGGGGACACACACAGTTCATTTACTGAGCTGTTTTGTCACTGCATCCCTGGGTGGCTGAATCCATGCGGTGATACTGTGACATAATGAGAAATGTGCATATTTTGGTCTTTGTTCCTAGCTCCTGCATCCACTGTGATTTCTAAAGCAACAGCAGCGTCCTTTGTTATAATATCTGTTTTTTGTGCTTAGTTGCCGAAGTACTTCCAGAATGAGAAAAGTGAAAGACATATCTTTTGTTATTTATTACAATCTCCTTCCAATCACACCTGAGTTTATGCGGAGGTGACTTTTGGAGTGCTGGTAAGGGTGGGGGCTGGTGGCCCAACCAAGTCATTAGAGGGTTGGAATCTTCAGCCCTACCCCTCACCTTCCAGGGGGGAGAGAAGGACTAGAGGTTGAATCAGCCACTGGTGGCCAGTGATTGATTTAATCATGCCTACATAATAGAACCTCCATAAAAGTCCTAAATAAAGGGATTCAGAGTACTTCTGGGCTGGTGAACGCATCCACGAACTGGGAGAGTGGTGTGTCCCAGCTCTACTGGGACAGAAGCTCCGGGGCTTAGGACCCGTCTCCACCTCACCTTATGTACCTCATTTTCTGGTTCTTCATCTGTATCCTTTACATAAATATCTTTTATAATAAGCCAATCAACTTCTTTCCCCCAATTCTGTGATCTGTTGTAGCAAATTATGAAATATGAGGAGGGTGTTGTGGGGACCCCTGATGTATAGCCAGTGGGTCAGAAGCCCAGGTGACAATGTGGGATTTGCAATTGCTGTCTGAAGCATGGGCAGTCTTATGGGACTGAGTCCATAACCTTTGGGGTCTGCGCTAACTCTCATTAGCTAGTGTCAGAACTGAACTGTAGGATATGAGCTGGTGTCTGGAAAACTGGAGAATGAGTTAGTGTGGGGAAAAAAATCTCACACATTTTGTGTTAGAGTGTTCTGTGAGGTGAGAAAGTTAGAGTTTTCCCCTTTAATACATGGTGTGTTCAGATAAACAACCCCAAACTCCCCACATTTCCCCAGAATCTACTGGTTAAACAACCACCTCTTGGCACCAATTTCTGATCCAGTCAGGGTTGTTGTTTCCCAACCAACATATGAATTTTGAGGGGACACAATTCCACCCCTAACACTAGTTCTCTATAGGACGTGTCGAGCAGGGATTATGTCATCCCTGGTCTGTTCCCCACTTTGGGTAAGGTGGAGTGGAGAAGGAGTGATCTACACTTTGGATCCTCTTTGGTGGAAGTCTGAGTTTCAAAACTCACACAGTTAGAAATTCCCCCACCATAGACAGAGGTCAAGATCCCAGATGGCTGAAGTCTTAGGAGTATGTGTGTGTGTGCTAGATTGTGTGTGAGAGTGAGCACGTGTGTGTGTGAGAGTGTGTGCTGGGTGTGAGTGTGCATATTGCTAGAGCATGAATGTGTGCATGCTGATAGAGAATTGTGTACACACACATATGAACATGTGGTAAAATGTGTGAGCACATGAGTGTGTGTGTGCTAGAGCATGAATGTGTGTGCACATGCTACAGTGTGAGTGTGTGAGCACACATGTGTGTTAGAGAGTTACACATGTGAGTGTATGGGCGTGTTAGAGCATGAGTGTGTGTGCTAGAGTGTACATGTGCACATGTGGGTGTATGCTAGAATGTGTGCATGCTAGAGCATGTGTGCACATGTGTGTGCTAGAGTGTGCATGCATGTGAGTGTGTGCATGGTAGGGGATGCATGTGTGTGCATGTGTGTATGGACACATGTGTGCAGCACAGTATTCATCCCAGCTCTCACATGCATGGCTACCATCTAAGGGAAAGCTCTAAAGTAAGATTCTGGATGGTGTGAATAGTAGTTTTTTACCCTTGTAACCCAGGCATCCTGAAGTTGCTTTTCACCAATAGTTGGTACTATCAGTGAGATACGCAGGAATAAGATTTATGAAGCTGCTGAACAGACAGCTATTAAAATAGAGAGAGTAAAGCAACACTGCCTAATAAAACGTGTGCTTGACAGTGAAGAGTGTGAGCCGACCTTAGGGATGCTTCATAAATGTCGTATTAGTTTTTGTAACTGTACCATCAGTAACCAGAATTTACTGTGGTCCTAATACCCTTAAAGAAAAGCATATTTGGCTCTTTTTATGTGTCTGGTGTTCCTGGCAATCTCAGCCTGAGCTGGGTAGTCTATAAGGAATCCAGTCCCCTTGAGAGTTCTCAAATTGCTAACATGGTTTTTTCAAAAATATCGGTAACATTATGACTCCAGTGAAAGCATTATTTTGCCAAAAAAAATAATGTGGTTCGTCATTTCTTCAGGAAGCGGGTGTTCTGTGCACAGCCCTGCAATCCTTGCCTTGGGTTGTAAAGTAGAGTTATTGGAGCAGGGAGGTAAAGCCAAACCAGCGTCCTGTCATTGCTTTCATCAAAAATGTACCTGACGCTTGACAGAAACAAGCCCAAGATAACACTCACCGAAGGTCAGTCACGTGTCAAGGTCAGTATAAATAACAAAAATAACCCTGGAAATGTAGGGCTGGCCCAGGAAGACTTGCAGAGGTTTGGAGCTGGATGGAAAAACAAAACAAAAACAAAAACAAAAAAAGTGACGGTCATTGATTAAAAGGGAATTGCCCTCAGGGAGAGGCCCGGCTTTGTTGAGATAACTCCTTTGGAGATTCCAAATCCCACCTGCCCATGAGTCTCAAAAAGGCACCTTCTCAGGCTCCTCCCGACGTAAGCTAAACGAAATCCCAAAATAACTTCTTATATTTACAGATTTCATAACCCGGCCGTTGCCCAAATACTGACCACCCCCGGGGAATCTGGAAAAGCTGCTTCTCAACACGACTGTGCAGAATCCCGTTCCTGTCCATTGCCTCCCAGAAATGCCTTCCTCACAGCCTCTGGAGAGCGGCACACAGGACACCTTCACAGGCCACCTTCTCGGGCCCCCGGACCCGGCAGGAGCTGCTTGGGTGGTAGCCGAACCAATGTGGAGAAACCTAACGTGGGTCAGTCATTTGGGACTAGCTCCAAACCTTTTGGCAAACACCAACACCCCAGCTCTAAGACAGATACAGATACATATGCAGAAAACGATGTAAACATGTTTTTCCCTAAGATCGCTGTCCTTCCTGTGTCCAGCCAAGCCAGAAATACCGCAAGAGCAACCTTTCTCAGGGTAGTTTTCCACTTCCTGACTGGATCTCGGCCAGGACGTGGAAAAGCAGCAATGAGCCACATCAAGTCTGGGCCCCCTCCAGGAAATCTGTCAAAGGACTCAGACTGCTCTCACCAGCGCCACTCTCAGGGATGGTCACAGCCACCCCCCCCCCTCCATATCCACTTGCCCCGTGGTTTTGCCTGCCCATGTCACATCAGTGAGAGAAGCTGGGGAAAATGGCATCAGGGAAGGCATAGCCCTCTTCACGCTTCTCGGGTCCACGTCACAGCAATCATGGGTTTTATGGGTGTCTAAGTCTGAGCCATGCATTCTGGGTAAACTGAAGTCCAGGCCCGGAGAACAGCACCGAAGATAGCAGCTGCACCAGGAAAAGAGGCAAGATTCCTGCTTGGCGTCCAGGCTGTTCTCCATTCCCGCATGTAGCTCCCAGCCCAGAGCCCTCAGGAGCCGTCCCAGGGAGTACAGAGCCTGCACAACTGCTCCATCACTCTCCCCGAGGCCCCTCCCCAATGCCAGACACAGGACGGGAGCAGCACGGGCTCTGCTTCCACGCACCATGAGGGGCTCAGAAGGGACACGCGTGAAGCAGACAGCCATGCCGGCCTACCCTTACCTGCTCCCTTAGAAATTCAGAGTTTTGGAGCAGCAACACGTGTTTCAACACATCTGTTTTTCTATAATTCTCATGTCGTGCAGTGCTGATGAGCTTACCATGAACTCCGGCATCTGGTCTGTGAGATGATGGTCATAATGGAACCCGCTTCATGAAGCTCAACTGTTTACCACTGTGCTGGCTCGCATCACCGTTAGTATTCAATCATTAGCATCAGGTCCGTGTTACAAGTCATTGGTATTTTTCCATGGACAGCACTTTCTGGAATACTATGAGGAATAAATCAAGGATATCAATGCAGTGTGCACAATTAGGAAACGAGCAAGAAGAGCTCGTTGTCCTGAATTCATGCGAGCCAAGGGGAGGGCCATCAGTAGGAGGAGTGGGTAGGGTTTCCTTGGCTTTTGATCGGCTCTGGGCACCTTCTGGAGAATCCAGAATTCCTGGAGTCTATAAGTGAGTTCAACAGAAATCTGTCCTTAAGTATACACTTTTGGATTTGTGGCATTTAAGAGAGAACTATTACAAAAAGTGGGTTGTATGGAAACCAGTCTTTTTAATACATGTGAGTGCTCAAGAAAAAAAAATGCCACTTACTCTTTGTGATCTTAAGAGCAGAAAGGAGATATTTTCAAATTCAAACAAAAGAAAATAAGTACCTAAAACTTAATATTACTGGATTTGAGGATATTCTCTTACTTCATAGACAAAAATACCATCTTTGAGCAGAAGAAAAGCCAACTATCAGCTAAGTTCATCCACACTGGGCTGAAAGAGTCACGTTCTTTGTCTCATAAAATTCTAAAGAAGATGATTAATACACCCAAGAACTGAGTTGGATTAATTAATTTGGCTAATTTGAAATAATATGGCATTTTGACAGCACAATTTAGTCTCGGCTCAGTGGTGGGAAACAGACTTAAAGAGACCCTGCCCCAAGTGCTCTAGCCTCTATATCATTTTAACTCCGCGTTGATCTCATCAGCAATTCCAGTCACAGGAGGAAGGAGAAAAAGAAAATACATTTCCTCCATTCATGGTCAATAAGTCTGTGCCCATGTGGACATGAGTGCTCTTCCCTTCTCACCAGGGGCTGGAATGCTTCCATCTGATAATGGATGGATGGATGGGTCTCTATCCTGCTTGCTGTCCTCGGGGGACATGGCGGGGCTGGCGGCTCCAAGGTGGGGAGCATCTCCCGCGTAGCAGATCCCTTTGTCCCGGGGAGCACAGCTGTCTGAACTCGGGCAGCTAAACGAGTCTGTCTGTGGCCGAAGATACTGCGGCTGCTGCCTTCTTCAGTGTCGTCTGAACGCCAAGGAGGGACCCTGTCGTGTTCTGGGAACAGGAAGCCGGGGCTTGCCTCCCAGCCTCACCTGGTGACCCAGGGTGGTTGGGGGAGACAACACGAAGAACCAGGGGCTCATTCGAGGAAGAAAAGCAGTCCAAGCGCAGCAGCTCTTAGAAGAGGAGGGGACTTTGCGGAAGGGAACAGGCGGCCAGAGGGGCACAGTCTAGGGTGCCTGCTAGTCCGGCTGTATTTTAGACAACGGCCCCCATCCTGTCTTCCCAAAAGTCTGAGAGGAGCCTGCAGGAGCGGCACCTGCTCTCTGAGCCACAGGGGCGGCCCCCGGAGCTGGTCAGCCTGCTCTTTTTGCTGTGCCTTTCTGCATGTGTTTAAAGTCAGAGGAAATTGCTTGTTTGTGGGCAGCTATAAGGCAGGTATGATACTCGAGAGCTGACGTCACAAATATCACCCAGCCCACTCTCCTTTTTCCCTGAGGCCCAAGGGTTAAATGGCCCCACAGAGAGATGGTCTGCTTACTGGTGAGCCCCAAGAGTGCAGCTCCGTCTCCCAAGCCGGGCTGACATCCTGCAGGTATTTGCTGGGGATGGGAGTTGATTGGGGGAAAGAGAGCAAGACCAGCAGGAGCAGTCACAGTCAGGACCAACCCCAGGAAATCGCCCTGTGCAGGAGCTACTCAGTGATGGATGGATGTGTGTGGAACCTCACGCCGTCAGCTGGAAGCTGGCCCTTGGATGTCCCCCCCCCGTTCCCTCACTCTGAGCTCTTTCCCCAGAGTGAGCACCTTCCACCCTACGGGGGAGACCTTTCCCACCACCGGCAGACTCCCATCCATGCCCTCCTCCTAGATGGTCCCCAAAGGGCTTTCATCCGTCTGCAAAGGCTACGGCCACTCTGGACCAGCCGTAAAGATGCTGAAGGACTCTGGATTTGTTTCTTGTGTTTATATTCCATGTTCTTTGCTCCTCTCGTGGTGACCAGTTGTCCGTTCTATGCATGCACACTGCTTTTGCAGCCCTTCGTGCTTGAGGAAGTAACTGTCCTAACTTCTCTCCTCCTGCCCTGCCCCTCCTGCACATCGGTCAGATTAACCTCTTTGCACGCCCATTTCCAGCTAGCCACTGCCCCGTGGCCTGATCAGCCCCTCGCATGGCTCCCCAGTACCCCACAAAGTCAAGCCTCTCCCACTGGTGTGCAGGCCTGTGTGGTGTGGGACTCTCAGCCACCGTCCCGAGGCAGTGACAGCCATCCTGACTGGTGGGGGCTTCTGTGATGTCTCCCAGCAGACAGCCTGACTGGACGCTACCAGGCCAACGGGGTCTGGCCCCTCGAAGGGGCCACTGACTCAGTGTTCCCAAATCTTATCTTTTCCCTCTCCAGCATCAGACACTGAGGAGTCCTCAGAGGGTAAGAACAAATAACCAGTGACAAGACAGGATAAGGACAGGATTGGGTGGAAGAGAATACGGGATAAATGAAGCCAGAGAAAGCTTTAGAACTGTATCCAAGAAGATTTATTAAATGCCAAGTGCCACACGGGTCATCAGGAAAGGAGTGAGGAAGACAGTAGCAGAGCAGGAAAGAGATGGGAAGGCCACAATGTGGGCTGTGAACAGGGCAGATACCTATGTTATTGGGTGCTGTATTAGTCAGGGTTCCCCAAAAAACCAGAACCAGTAGGATCTCTGTGTGTGTGTGTGTGTGTGTGTGTGTGTGTGCAGAGAAAGATTTATTTTAAGTAACTGGTTCGTGTGATTATGAAGAATCGACAAGTCCAAATTTGACAGGCTGGAGACTCAGGGAAGACTGATATTTCAGCTCAAGTCTGAAGGCCATGTGCTGGCAGAATTCCCTCCTGCTCAGCTTGGGGGGTCTCAGTCTTTTTTTTTTTTTTTTTGGTCTTTTAAGGCCTTCGACTGATTGGATGAGGCCCACCCACACTGGGGATAAGGATCTGCTCTACTCAAAATCTACTGATTTATTTTATTTTTTATTAAGTTTTAATTTTAATTTCAGTATGTTAATATACAATGTTCTATAGCTTCAGCTGTACAATATAGTAATTCAACAATTCTATATGTTACTCAGTGTTTATGAAGATAAGAGTGTTCTTAATCCCCTTCAACTGTTCCCCCATCTCCCCACTCACCTCCCCTCTGGTGACCAGCAGTGTGTTCTCCAGAGCTATTTTTGGGTTTGTCCCTTGTTTTCCTTTGTTTTGTTTCTTAAAATCCACATATGAGTGAGATCATATGGTATTTGTCTTTCTCTGACTGACTGATTTCACTTAAAATTATACCCCCTAGTTCTATCCACAGTGTCGCAAATGGCAAGATTTCATTCTCTTTTATGGTTGAGTAATATGATATTGTATATATACACCACCACTTACTCCCCATTCATCAGTGGGTGGACACTTGGACTGCTTCCATCATTTCATTATTATAAATAATGCTGCATTAAGCATCAGGGTGCATGTATTCTTTTTTTTTTTTTTTTTTTTTTAAAGATTTTTT